>JABUQX010023922.1:0-63742 GCA_015478945.1 Trachelipus rathkii | reverse complement strand
TTTCCTACAGATGATGAGTGACTTAAAATCTTAGCCAGATATCTAGGTGACCGTTTTGTTAAAGGGTCCGTCCGTGTGTAGCACTGTTAACCGTCGATGTATTTTAGGTGCAGTATTGGTAACGGCAGTAAGACCTATTTCGTACTTCTCAGTAAACTTTTATAAGTTGATCGCATAAATAAGTCACTGTTACAAACATTGAAAACATTTACACGCTAATCAGTATCTGATGTGGATCAGGCCATATGCCGTGTTCAAAACTCCTACTTGCCCTCCCCGCCTTTGGTAGCAACTTTTATGCCCCATAAAGTGATTCACACTTGGGCTCCCTAACTCAATTAGGGAAGGAATTTGCGCTCAGAGTGCAGGTTGGAATATGAAGACCCATTGATTCGCTGACATTTTGCGAAGATAGAACATATTTGAAATCCGGATATATTCGTTTTTTGTAATTTACTGACATAACCTTCTAGAGATAGTTTTTTAACGCATTGACTGGACAGAAGATTACCTTATATTAATAGGTTTGATTAAGTATACCCCTACTATACCGTTCCGAAAGTTACCTCAACTTCGCTATGGCGTATAGATGCGACATTAATGAAGGTGGCCATTCTTGTATCTTCTGTTTACAGCTCGAGGGACAATATAACTAGGCATTTAAGGGATGTGAGGAGTAAGATGCAACCCGTGTTTAACCTACAAGTGTTGTAAAGGGAAGCTTGACCAGCTACGCGAACTTCCAACACTGCTGGTGTAAAGGGACTTTCTACAATGATGAATGTTTTCACTCCGATAAAGAAGTACTTGCAAGAAACTCAAGTGTGCACCCTGTTTTGCGATGAGATATGTTGGTGACAAGAAAGCAGTCACCTGCTGTGGACATATCGCATTGCAGGTATGCAATGAGTTGGTCTGTGCAACGGGACATAGATGTTACAGAAGAAGATAAAGATTATCTGATAAGGCTGAGATAGAAAGGTGTTCACTTTTTATTACGAATTGAAAATCAAGATAATTCAGTATTTTTTTTTTTTTTTTAGATGGGTAGTATTCGAACTCTGTAAGAATTTTGCTGCCATATTTCTAGTTAGCATTGCTTGTGGGTTATGAAGTGGCGAGAAATCTCAGGTAGATGATCGTGCGGATAAGTGTGGAACCAAGCGGAGCGAGATCTTTTTAATTTTGAATTTTTGAAGGTGAGGTTCATCAGAGATGCCCTGTAGATCAGTTCATCAACTACCTCTTCAAGTTCTCCGAGTCACACAGGAAAGCTAAAATAGTAGTTGCCGCGCACAACGGCGGGAAGTTTGATACACAGTTCGCGCTGGGCACCAGAGTATCTAGGAATAATATCTCTGAATCCTAAAATAAATTTAAAATCACCTCTCTTTCAATCGTCTGTTCAGAGATCAAGATACATTATTTTTTATGAAATGATTAAGAAGTTACCTAAATGCATGGATCTTGAAGGTAGTGTGGTAAGGTTTTCCCTTACAGATTCTCTGCTTGCGGGACACCGTTGAACAATAAATGCTAATCCTGGAAGAGAAGTTTGAAAAAAAATCCCAAATGAGGACAACGGACGAGAAGGATGAATTGAAAAATGGTATTGATCTTGAACATAAGGTATGAATCAGCGAATGGTACCACTTACTGTTGTTCCTTGGATTGTTACATTTTTACGCAAGTAGTTTTGAAGGTCGAGGCATTATTCTACCGGGATTATAAAATTGATTGTCTTGATATGAATGTGCACATAGGTCCTTATGTTTTCGATCTTTAAGATTTGTGGTTTTATGCCTGAGAGTCCATTGCCATTTGCGCGCAGCATGAAGGAATTAATTCGTCGAGCGGATTAACAGGATAAGTTTATGTTAATTTCTGACAAAACCATACAAATTTCAAGTGCTAGAATTTGCAGTAGAAGAAATGCAAAATAAAGACAGATGCTCAAACTAATTTGGTTATTCGAGGGTACCTGTTGAGAATACGTCCTTAACGGTCGACGCTTCGGTTACTCAAAAACATATTATCGTTCATGATCAGATGTTAAGCTGTATGATAGGAGGGGCAACCCAGACCGGACCCTGCTGAAGAAGTTGTCTTCCTCTTCATGTGATGTATATGGCATGGAATCAGATGTGTTGGTGCTTGACAAGATGGTGAGGTCCCAGCCTCGTCGTACCCCATCGACCATGCAGCAGGAGAGCATTTAAGATGCTGGGTTCGAGGTTGTTGAGGGTGTGGGTTGTGAATTGAATAAGATGAAGCAGGATTGGTGAGTACCATTCGTTGACGAAAGATATTGAGGGCACAAGACTTAGGTGATATTGTACAGACGGGCAATGAAATGCAAACGGGCGTTTGGTTTTTGGGAGAGCTCTTTTGGTGGGGCGCACTGAGCTGTTTCGTGTACTTACGTATCCTCCTACGGAAGGGGTGGACTCCACTATCTCGATTTCAACTCTCTTACCCTATGTACAAAAACTAATCGTTCCTGCGCGTTACTACGAAAACTCACAGGGGGGTTGCCTTGATTAACGATTCGTCAAGATATAAACCCATCTTTTGCACTATATTAGTAGCATTTCTGCCTGCCGTACGGATCTGTACACACATGTTTGCCCGGACGTTATTGATGGACGACTTCATTTCATGTTGTGACATGTGTGATCTGGCTATGAGGTAAATGCCGAACACTTTTTGATACGCGGATGCTTTAAGGGTGTCTACTACAGGTTCGCCGATTTAGAACTTTGCTATGCTGAATGGGATATAATCAAGACTTTACGAAGTCTGCTTCAAGATGTTGATAAATATCATTGCTATTTATTTAATGGAGAATTTAAAAGAAAATTCGGGTCTTCCTGATGGTGTGGCATCTAAGTCATCACCTGAATTTCGCCAGTTCTTAGCGGATTTCAAGAGAATTGAAGGCGTCATTTTCCTGATAACATCAAGCCTAACCCTTGCATGCGATACATAGCTAAACTCTTCCTGAACTCTCTTTGGGGGTAGCCCAACGGGTGCCACGTAATGAGGATATTCGTGGTCACTACGAGCAGGATTTGGGAGATGATGAATAAGAGCCGGATTGGGGAATACGTATATATTGTAGCGGGAGTCCATATTGTCAAGGTGACACTAACGACTACGCAATCGGATGGCTCAGCCAATAGTTGCTTGTGCTGTTACCACTGCTATGCGCGTATGGATTTGTTGGATTCTAGACTCTTTGGACAGGAGGGTTGCTCTCCTGCGATACCGACAGCTGTGTTTTCACAGCACGTAAAGACCAATATCCACCTACGGGTAAGTTCCTCGGAAACCTTACCGATGAGTTAGGGCCTAATGTAACAGCTGACAGCTTCGTGTGTACAGGACCGAAGTCGTATGCCATACGCTTGAGAAAGAGAGATGGGACCTTTTCGTATATACTAAAAGCAAAAGGATTAACGCTGAATAGGGAAACGGAGAATATCATTAGTCGCGGGCATGACAAAAATAAGTATGGATAAGATGGTGAAGGATGTAGAGAAGACTAAGGACCGTGACTGGATGGTCTTTGAACTGTGAGACGGTATTACATCAGATTAAAGGGACACGAGTTGCAACAGCAGGCCATTTCCGTTTGACGTACTGCTGGGGAGCAACGCTGATGGGAGAGATTCATAGCTTTGACGATTCGCATCTTCCTCACGTGGTCACTACGACGCACTACAGGGAAGTGAGAGTCCCGGATATGAGGATAAGAGCTAGCAGTGTAGGGGAAGTTACACTGCTGAATTCCATCAAGAGGTTCAGGCACACCTCAAACAAGCGCAACCTCATTCTCGGGAGTGCTCGAACCATCGCGCAAGGTTATCGAGGTGTGTGTTTACATCCATATAATATTTTCATGACATATTTATATGTTATATAAAAGCTATATACACTATAGATGTATAGTATTTATTTTTTAATTATTATATATTATATATATTTATATTCGCATCTATTTCTAAATGCATTTAATTAATTATTCTTATTCTAGTTCAAATATGTCTCACATCCTTGAGTGTTTGGTTTTCCCTGTGTAATATTTAAATCTTCATGTTTCAGTTTTCCATATGTGGTATATAATATATATATATATTTATATATTATATATATATATATATTATCCCTTTTATGCATTAATTAATTAATTTATTTTATATCATTTATGCTGATTTAATAATTATTTCATCACCATATTTATATTTATATTATATATATATATATATTATATATTTATTATATATATACTATATATATATATTTATATATATATAGCTATATGATATTAATCATTTTAGCATTAGTTTACATCCATTACTACTGCGGTAGGCTTGAATATGTATTTAAATAATTTCTTCATTCCTCGATATGTAATATATAATATATATATATCCCCAAGCTCTTATATTTTATATTTATATATATTAATATATATATATTTTTATATATATATATTATATAATAATTCAATAATAGATATATTATATTTATTATATTTATAGACCTTTTGATTATAATTAATTAGTTAATTGTTATTATTAGTTAATTCTGTCTGCCATTAAATAAAAATAACGGAACTCTTCTTTTCATTCCATTTATTTTAATTTTAAAAACTTTGAATATTTTTTTAGTTGACTTCGTTTTGAAAACGTAAAACAGTTAATTAATAATAATATATATAATAATAATAATAATATGATAATAATATGATTGTGTGGTGTTGTGTGGTGTGTGTGTGTGTGGTGTGTGATGTGTGTGTGTGTACCAATTACCAACTATTGTCAGTTGATTAATCATTCATCGATGCTCGATGATCGAGCCTTGAATGCATTTTTTAAAACATGTAATATGTTCAACACGTACTCAGCTGCCTTTAACATGGTTTGTGTTTTTCGGTTTTGTTGTTGCTTTCTTCATGGATTGCTGTGGGCTGGATTGACTGGTTCTTAGCTGGTGGTTGTGGTGGATAAAATAAGTCTGTGTGTGGCAGTAGTTAGATAAGTATCCATTCTTTGTCTTCAGAAGCTAAAAATACTTGTTAGAGCTTAAAATTCTCTATATAAACATGATTCAAAATAAGTCTGAAGGCCGATAGCACGTCAGTTAAGTCTATACTTACTGGCGATCCCGTTGCTTTTTGGAGCAGCGAGAAGGACGGGATTGCGATTTTCCATCCCGTCATATATTATTTCACAAGAGGGGGAAACTAGAGGAGGGGGGCGAAGTAAAGGAGGTTGAAACCGCCTATCCTCATTTTGAAATGCGAACGAAAGACGCACGAGCTTACAAACGCGACCGGGGTGGCGGCGGCAGAGGAGTGGCGGAGGGCGGAAGGGAATCGGTTGCGAAGCTGCCGGGCCAGGTTCGGCGGGGCCGAAACGGGCGCGCGCCCCGGACCAGGTGTGTGGTTGGCGTGGGCAGAGAGCGTAGATTGATGTAGTATTGGCAACAGATAAGGGGGGTTAGGGGCAATTGGTACGCTAAGAGGTAGGGTAAAGGGATGGTGGGGGAAAAAGGGGGGAAGGGGTTGTGTTGTGTGTTGTGTGTGTGTGTGTGTGTGTGTGTGGGTGTGGTGTGTGTAGGTAGTGTGTGTGTGTGTGTGTGTGGGTGGGTGAATGTGTATGTGAGTGGTAATGCAATTCGTTGTATGTTGAGACGTGGTCAATAAATACCTGATGTCGCACTAGGTGCGCACCATACGTAAATTAAAACAGGGGGGAGGTGGGGAAAAAGGAGGGTAGCGGTAGGGTTTAAATAAATAAAACAATTATAATATATACTCATACGTTACATAAAATTACTTACATGACATCAACATATGTTACGCGCGCTCGCGCGCTGGATTCGTTGCAACATTTGCAAGGCTTGCTTTGCAACTTTGCATTGTTGCAGTTCGTTGTCGTACTTATTATATGATATGTAATGTTAGAAAACCGTAAGTCAAGAAGAGGTATAGACCCGATACGGCATTTTAAGGATTTCTTCCAGAACTTCGTGGGATTTGTTGCTGATGGGTGCTGCGGGTTGCTGCGCTGCTGCGGTGCTGCGGTGTGCGGTGCTGCGGTTTGCTTGCTTACCACTCCGTGATCTTCAGATCAGCCCGTTGCCGGCTTTGGATTGTTCTAATTTAACAGCTTTATCGTTGATTTCTTGCAATTTCGATGGCTCTAACTTTCCACAATTGTGTTGACGCGCTGCGGGTTTTTGACGATATCCAATGGTCTTAGATTGAGAGCATTTACATGACTCTAACATCGCGAGCAATTGGCGATCATATCATAGCCATTTGATGAATGACGATTACATGCCGCCCTGAATGCACTTGAAAGCGCTTTTTCTATGTGGCGGTATTTCCTCTCAATTGGAAGGGTTTCTAATGTTTGCATCATATTCGTACAAATTGCTCCTTAACAATCTGATGGACTTGTGTGTGTTCAGAATCTGGGGTGGCATAGGACTTGAAGGTTTGGCTCATTTTTTTTCAGACCCGACTCGCGGAAAAAACGTAATATGTCCTTTTTATTAGTTCTTTACTATTGCAGTTATTGTATGTGTTCAAACTGATTTGCTGTTTAGGCTTTAGATCTGTGGGACGGCATGATTCTCTTGTTTTTGCTTTTATTACTTTTCCGAATATACTGGAACTCCTTCTTGCCAGACGCCTAAGCCAGCCATCGAACCAAGATGTCGCTACTCAATTTCCAGTTTACAATAAAAGTATCACTTAGTGTGAGTCATTGCACACGAGAAAAATGAATATATATAATATGTATATATATTATATATTATATTAATATATATAATAATATATATATTATGATTATCTTTTTATATTATTTTATATATTTTTTATGTATATTTTTTATATATTATATATATGTTATATATATTTGTGCAAGTAGCAGACAAATTAGTCTTGATTTGATAGCGAATTAACGATACTACCAATTTTAACTTAACGTTAAAAGAGTATAGAAAAAAGTTAACAAACTGCTTCCTTTTGATATATTGTTCCATTTGTACGTTCAGGAATGAAGCATTATGCTTGTATGGCTGTCTCTAAACTCTATGCATTTTCAAAAAGAGTGTTTTGCTTTGAGAAGGGTTAACACTGCAGGGGGGCGGATGACCCTGCCCTCGCCCCCAGACGACGCCCATATATTTATTAATATATACTTATATACTTATTTTAACTATATATATATATATATTAAATTATATATATCTATATATATATATAATATTTATATCTATGATATTAATATAATATATTATAATTATTATATATATATATATTTTATATATAATATATTATATCATATATTATATATTTAATATTATATATATATTAATTATATATAATTATATTAAATCGTTAGGGAGATCGTACGAAATTTAACATTTCCTTTTATTTAATGTATTGCGCACTAGTTTCGGGTTGAGTAACATTGAAATACTATATATATATTATATATTATTTATATTATATATACTTATATATATATATATATATTATACTATATTATATATATATTATCTTATATATATATATATTATAATATATCAATATAATTATTATATATTATATATATATATATATAATATATATATATATATATATATATATATATAAATATATATATAATATTATATATATATTATTATTATATATATATTATATTAATATTTATATATTATTATTTATATATATATTATATATATTATATTATATATTTATATATTATTTATTATATTATATATTAGATATATATATATTATATATATATATATATGTATATATTTAATACTATATATATATATTATTACTATATATATTATATTATATATTATATATATATATTAATATATATTATATCTTTCAGTTGCGGCTCTGCGTTTGTGTGTGCAAAGACCATTTTTTTTCCTTCACGCGATATTTTGTTTTTTTATATGTTCAGAAAAATAATGAACTTGCGATACTCATAATTTTAAATATATATATATATATATATATTATAATATATTATATATTATATTATTATATTATATTATTATATATATATTATATATAGATAATATATATATATATATATATATTAATGTATATTATATATTATATATATTATAACTTATATATATTACTATATATATTATTAATATTATATTATTATATTAATATTATTTTTATATATACTATATATATTATATATATATATATAATAATATATTATATATATATAGTATATTATATAATATATATATATTATATTTTATATTTATTTATATAATATATATTATTATTATATATATATTTTATATTATATATTATTATATATATTATATATATTATATATATATAGATGATAATAATATACGCGTATCAGCCGTATTTAAGGGCTTCGATTTTCTCGCGTTTCAATTATTAATGCAACGTTCTTAACGGTTTACGGGATACGACGATATATTTTTGAGAATGTGCTATTGATTTAGAATTTAGCTATATGGGGAACTTTCGTTGCAAGATCTCTCACGCAGTTTTGAATTAACGAGTAGAAAAAAAAAATTTTTCGTGCTTTTATTTTTTTTTATATGTTTTGTGAAGCTTATTTCGATAACGTAGTATTACATTTAGAAAATTTTTTTAAATCATTTTTTGGAAAAGGGGAAATAGAGTATATATATTTTTATAATTAATTTATTCTATTTATTATTTATATTTTTTTATAATTATTATTATATATTATATTATATATATAATATATACTATATTTTATATATATCATAGATTTATATACATATGTCTACTATTTATTATTAATAATTATGACAGATTGAAAAGTTCTAGATATATATATATATATAATATGTATTCCGGTATTTAAATGTAAAGTATTCAATATATCTTAAATATTTAATAAACTAAACATGAAAGTTTAGAAAACATTATATTTATATATTATATATATTATATATACTTATAGTATGATATATATATATATTTATATATTATTATTTATTTATTATTATTTAATTATTATTTTTATTATATATTCATTTTATTATTATTATTTTATTATTATTATTATTATTATTATTATTATTATTATCTATTTTTTATTATTTTTATTATTATATTATTATTTTTTATTATTATTATTTTATATTATTATTGCTTATTATTAATATAATTTATTAATTATTATTAGTTATTTGTTATTTTAATTTTATTTATTGTTTTAACGGGAATCGTACTCATTAACTATTAAAAACTCTATCCTCTATATTCTGTATTGTGATGGTGAGTAGTGCGTGTCAGTAGTAAGTAGTAGATATGAGGTAAGTCGAAAGACAGCCACCTTTTTACCTTTAAGTTTGAGAACCGTTCGCAAGTAGAAATCCACCCTAGGCTTCAAGGACTTGCGAGTACCCTTTTACTGTGGCATCTGGTAACGAGGGTGGTTCATCCATGGCAGAGCCAGCAACTACCCCTTACAAACCACGCCATTCAACTTCTATTATGCACCTTCTTCTCGCCTTTGCCACAAACTCTCTCCTTCAGGCATTCCTTTACTTGCTCATTCCACTTTTTCTTGTCTCCCAGCGGTCGTTCCCACACATTCACCTATTTAACCCGTTACCACCGACTATCATCACCCATTCACATTTACAACCATCTCTATGTACTCTCGTTTATTCTTCTCATTTACTTCCTTTCTTCACCATTCACACCCTTATAGGTCTTCTCATTTTATCATTGTCCCACCCTAACACACCTGAGTTATCCATCGACACATTTTTGTACTTTTAGATCTATAATTTTCTTATTTCAAGACTAGTTTCCTACTGTACCATTAACAAGGTTAACACATACTTCATGCAAGACGCCTAGCGCATTCGAACACTTGGTAGTCCTTATCCACCAGGATTTTATTGCACGAGCTTTACCTTCCTACCTCACACTTCTTACTCACTCTCATTTTCATCCGTTTCCTTTTTCATCCACGATATATCCTAATTTTTTAATCAGACACTTCGTTCCGTTGTCACCTCCAACTAACTCGCACGGGCTGTTCTTCACTACACATACCCTTGTTTCTTATCTACTTTATTTTTCACCCTCCTTTAACAACCTCCCTCCCTCTATCAGCTCATCTCTATTATTTGTCAGATAAAAGAATCTTTAATTTCAGGACATTTTAAATTGTTGCCAGCGTTATTTCGTCCGGAATGTACTCAGTATGATTCCTCTATTCCGAGAAATATGTAATGAACCTGTAAGTTGTACACTTCTTGAATAACGAACTTAAAACAGAACTATCTATAATTGATATCGCTAGATTGATTTCGTCTTAGCTGGATATAGCTATATTCATTCATTACAGAAATCACTTGGAAGCCACTTTTAGTGAAGATTTAAACTATTAAAAAGTTTTAATACCGTCGAGATGACACTCATAGCAGAGCGTGTTTTGCCTATTAAAGGATTAAACATTTCTTAGAAATAACTATGGGCAGAAGACTTTTGCCCTTTAGCATGCTTTCGATCGGAAGATTTATTATGGCAATACAGATTTTAATATTAAAGTGTTTGTAAATTATGCTCATCGACGATGAAGAACGGACTTCTTTTTTTTTTAAATATTTGTAATAAGTTAATACTTTTTAAGTATTTGTAAATTTTTTTAATTTTCGTAGATCTTAATGCTTTACGGTTCGCTGTTTCTCCTTTTTTTTTTCTTTTTTTTGACACACAGCACACACACACACACACAACCACCACAACAACAACCACCACAGTATAGTTATATATTAATATATATTATATATATATATATTATATATATTATATATAATTATATATTAATTATTATATATATATATATATATATATTTAAATATATATATACAGTAATAATCTTTATTAATATATTATATATATATTATATATTATATTTATATATATATATTTATATATATTTTATATATATATATTATTATATATATCTATATATATATATATATATATATATACCGTATATTATTAATATATATATATTTATTTATATATATTATATATATAATATTTATTATATCTAATATTATATATTTTATATAGTATATATATATTATATAATATTATTTTACTTATATATATATTTATATTATATTTAGTATTATATATATATATATTATATATATTATTATTATAGATTTTATAATTATATTTATAAATATATTATATTAATAATATATATTAATATTTGTGTTGTGTTGTGTGTGTGTGTTGTGTGAGTAGTGGTAAATGCAACTACAATTATATTTTTGAGGACGAGCCGCGCATGACTATATATATTTATATATAATATAATATATTATATATATATTAAATTATTTTTATTCATATATATTATTATATATATTTATTATATATTTTATATATATAATTACTTACATATATATATTTATATTATATATTTATATATATATATATATATATTTATATATTTATATATATACTATATATTAAATAATGGGCGTGGAGGGGGGGGCAGGCGGGCACTTGCCCCCCTTAATCTTGGGCGAAATAAAAACGTAAACCTTTATATGATTGCCGAAGACGTTTTAAAGGTTTAGTAGAAAAAACTGAAAAGATACATCATCGAAAGTCTGAAGGGTAATTACAAATACATACTTTTTCAATACGATAAATTTTTTTTTATAGTTTGAATGAGTATTTCGTTTCTATTGGATTTAAAGTCAGAGCTCGCTGTTGTGCTTTTTTATCAGCAGTTTGCTTTAGACGTATTTTGCCGCTGGAACTCTCAGTATGTCGGTAGCATTTGGCGGCTATAAAGTGCTTATCATATATTATATATAGATTATTATTAATATAGTATTTATATATATATATTTATATATATTTTATATTATATAGATTATATAGTTATATTTATATTAATAAGTATATTATATATATATCACTCACCTGCCCCCCTAATGAATCTGCCTAGCCATGTTATATATATATTATATATATTATATTTATATTATTTAATTTTATATATATATAATATTATATATTATATTATATATATTAATTATTATATATTATATATTTTATATATATATATTATATTATGGATTGATGCAATAAGTCGCACTATTTAGTCTACATCGTAAAGAGTAATAAGGCATCATACGAGGAAATTCCGTCTAAAAACAGGCCGATTGCATGTCACTGTCACGCCATAACCGAGTTCTTGTGTACACCAATTAAATCCTTTTTGGGAATGACGGATTCTGTTCTGGATTTAATGCGGCCTAATTCTCTTGAACGGCGAGGTGGGAGTGATGAGGAGAGAAGGGTGGGGGGAGAGAGAAGAAAATGGGGTACTCATTATAGTTTTTCTTTTAGGGGATAAGGGGTTGTTATTGTTTGTCTTATTTTGTCTTAGCTTTAACTAGAGGGATGGTTTAAGTAAATATGATACAGGCATTTTGTAAGGGGGTGAATAGACGAATTTTAAAGTAAACAATGAAATAGGAATTAAAAATGAGTTAGAAGAAGAAGAAGAAGAAGAAGAAGAAGAAGAAGAAGAAGAAGAAGAAGAAGAAGAAGAAGATAGAACACATCTCGGTCCTTCGGTTCATATTAGTTATATTTTTTTTACAAGTTCATTATAAAAGAATACATTCCTTTTAAAAAATTTTAATATTAATAAACATCTATAATTAATTTCGCGAGTAACATCGTGCGTCTGGCAGGAAATTGAACTAATATGGGAAAGGAGGAAGGGAACGTTGGAGAGGAAGATCGTACGTCTGCCATGCATTTACAGTTTTCCACTAGCTTATGTTCGGGTATTCCTTTAGTTTTTATTAACAGAACTTTGCGGATTATAAATCTAACTACCCCAATCGATCGCCATAACCTCCTCCCCCTACATTTTCTGCAATTTCACTCCCGCAATTTTCAGTACGGATCTCACTAGTAATTAAATATGGCAATCGTTTTGATGAATTATTTTAATTTAAACTATTCAGTGTTTTTGGATCATGTTCTATTATCTGTGAGTGAGTTTTATCCATATTCGATTTGCATGGATTCGAACAATTTTTATTTGATAAAAGTAAAACTAAACCTGTTGTAATAAAGTTCAAAATAAAACTATTGTATAGATAAGGCTTTCCAGTTTAAAAAATATAAAAAAATGTTTAATCTATGTACCTAAATATATAATTTAAATAGCTTATTTAAACTAACAAACTTTATTGTGCATTTATTTATTTCAGTTCCATTTTCATAACCAATTCACAACTAGGACGTGTATAAGTTATATAATTTAGGGAAAAAGTTCAAATTTTTTTACATTTTGCTCGATAACGTAATTATGGAAAAACAACTTGATTCGGCTACATGTAGGCCATATAATGATTGAGCTGTTTTTTATATGTAATTTTTTAAACAATGGTTCTATTAAAATTTAATTTAAAATACTAGAAAAGACAAATACTCTGAAGAAATTTGGTACATTATAATATATATATTATATTATATATTATATATATATATATTATTTATTGTAATATATTATATATATATTTATATTATATATATAATAATATTTATATAATATTATATAGGCACAGCGTTTCCATTAGTCCGTTCAATTGTATCTTAAACTCTTAAATCTACAAGTAAAAGAAATAATTTTCGGAAATGGTACAACCGTATCATAGCCCTGTAAACGCATAATTATGGTAATAAATGAGTAATACATACAAATTATATGTATATTTATATTAAATGATAATTTATTCAAAATATAATAACATACCGCCAGTTTCATTATAACGGGGTCATAATTTGATAGGAGGTTTGTACGACGGTCTGAATCGCAAAATCTTTCACGTGCACAAAATTAAATATTAATATAATTATATTATCATATATAATAATATTATATATATATATCTTATATCTATATATATATATATAATATATACTATAAGATATATATAAATATATATGATTTATATCGACACTGGAGCTCGACCGACGGGGACATAGGGGGATGTTTTCATATCCGTAGGGGAGAGGCGAGAGACCCCGCCGACATGCATACAGGCGGGGGTTACCGGAGCCATCCGAGGGGGGCTTATCCTACCCGTAGTTTCCCGGAAGGCGAGAGACCCCCGACTGCTGCCTCGGGGCGTTATACCTTGGGTATTCTGTTTTAAACACCACCCAACATTAAAGGCCAACGTATGGTTACGTTAATTAAATAAGTTTAAAATAGTTTTCAGTCTTTATTCATATATTTTTAAATTCGCTTTTTTAACTTTGTATTAAAGTGTTCGTAGATACTCTTTCGCTGTTCAACAGATGTATTCCGTTTTACCCTGTAGCTTATGTTTTTTAAGATATATGACGGGACATGAACGCTGGACCATATATTATATTATATTATATCTATTATATATATATATATTATATTATTAAATAATATTAATATATATAATATATTTATATATATTATAATATATATTATATATAAAATTATATATATAATATTCGAAAAATATATATATATATTAATATAAATATTATATTATAATAAAACATAATATATAACATTTAATATATATATATATATATATATATTATTATAGTATATTAATATATTTTATATACATATCTATAATTATATTGGGAAATTGTCTTTTCAATCACCTTTTGTGGTTGTCTGTGTACCAAACCAATCGCTTGTTCTGGTCACGTGCTGAGTCGGACGCGACTCGATGCGTCGGTTCGGACAACAACGTATGGACGAAAACTGAGGAAAATAGTAATATAATAGTATATAAATATTAATATATTTATAGTTAATAATACATATAATATATCATATCATATAGTATATATTATATATTAATTTTGTGTCTACCATAACCCACTTTATCAGTAACCCACTTAATAAGGGATACAAGTAGACTAATGACGTTTACCGTTGCCAGAGGCAATGAAACCTAACTGGACGGATTCACGTTGCAGAGCATCGAACACAATATTACATAGCGGATCACGTTGCAGAGCAATATGCAATACCTAGATGGATTATCCAAGTTGGCAGAAAGGACTAAAAAGTGAAAGTTTGGATAAATATATATATTATAATATTATATATATATATATTATATATATATATATATTTATATATATATTATTTATATAGATATATATATTATATAGTTATGAATCTTCCGTCAAAATCATTTTGAAGTTATTCATTTTTCAGAGATGCGGACCTTCTTTAATAGATATACTTTAATTACCTCACAAATCGCAAAAAAAAAAAAAAAGAGGGGGAGGAATATAAAAAAAAATACATAAAAAAGGTCCATTTAACGTACAAATTCTTGTAAATTGACAAAGGTTAATATATATTATATATAATATAAAATATTATAATATATTATATTATATATATAATATATATATATTATTATTATAATCCCCCGCACTCATTATATATATATGCAACTCAAGTCTATTAGTGACTTTTCCGTACGGACCTACCAAAGTGACTACTCTTTGTGTATACGACAAACGCACACAAAGGTGATTTGAAACTGTAATTACAATATATTATATATATATATATTATTATATATATAATATCACTATAATTATATATAATATTATTATATATAATAATATAATTATATAATAATATAGATATATATTACGAAAATTAGTGATCTTAACAAGACTTATATAATTAATTAATATATATATATTAAATACAATATATATATACATTATATATAATTAATTTATAATATATATATATATTTATATAATATATTATTATATATATATATAAATTATAATTAATAATATAATATATAATGTATATATAAATATATTATCAGGGTGTGGCCCGGATGTATTGATCCTTAGGTTTTGAGGAGTGGCTTCTGTGCTGACCACGGCCCCTTGTTCAACTTATTTCCATGCTCAAATACCTCACTTTCTTCATTGTGGGAAGAAGCGACATATGTCCAACCTATCCAAAAAAAGTCGTTAGCCTCTTATCCTTCTAAACTATGCCTATAGCTTACTTATATGTCTAGATCTTTGAAACTCTTGTCAACTCTGATTTATTAGATATCTGATCAAATTCCCTTCTTTACCGATCGCCGTACGGCTATTTGGGGGTCGCGGGGCTACTGCCAATAAATTTATCTATCAACCGAATTTATGGTTTTTCCGCTTTGGAACTATGGGAGACTTGCTAGGCTGGGACGTTGAAATATCAAAGATATTGAACCGGATTTTATAGTCACGTCACTGGCTCTCCAGTCCACTTTGGGTTTCCTCTTCCTTTGCTTACTATGTTAGCTTTATTTAATCGCTCATATCGGCTGTTGTTGATGGGGCGCAACTTTTCTTTTCTTGTCTATAGCAGTGTTTTCTCCGGGTTCGTGGTCTTATCTCCTACTCTTTTTCCTACTTTTATTAAGGTCTCACTGACATCTAACTCTATTCCTCATATTGCCGATGAAATCGACCCTAATTCACTCATCATTACATTCTGCTCATCCTATATTTACTTTCTAGAGATTGCCTTCGTCTTATCTTTCCGATCTCTTTAGCTGATCTAGGATCGATTAGGGTTTTTGGGGATGTCTTCAACCTTGGAAATTCATTTTTTTGTAAACATAGTTTCAACTATTTCGGTATAACGTCTGATACACATCGGGGTTCTCCCTTGTCTTACTGTTGACATATAAATATGGCCTTTAACATTAATACAAAATGTCTTGGAAACTTCAAGCATCACAACGGTTGCTCGGGCAGGCTCAAAGAAATGGGTTCCTATTCGGTGCGGACCTTTTATTCTCACATTCCATTCCTCGCCCTATGACAAGGGTCTCTCCCACTTGTTGGTACTGCTTCTATATCGAGGGGGTGGGCTCTGGTTTCAGTCGGCTTATTATGAGGTAGAGTCGTAGAGTCGAAAGGACAATAGGCTTATAAATTTTCTGTTAATTATTATTATTATTCTATCTTTGCGGCGATATGTTGGTGCTTTATCTCTTTTTCTATACTGTTACCTCGCGAAACGTTGTCGGAGGAACTTCCTATATCTTATACACCTTTACCAACTCGTGCACAGATGTGCTGTGATTGATCTGATTTGTATTGACTTAGTATTCAAGCTTGTTCGCTGCAGCGTTCCTTTTCCTCACCTCTGTTTGTGGATTCTCTTCATATACTGTGTTACTGCTGAATTTAATCTCTTACTTTAGTTGAATCGTCTTTTGCTCATCTGCGTTAATGTGCTTTAGATAGGTGATTGTTGAGGGAGGGGATTGCACAACTTGAGTGGGCTCTGTCCGTGAGTGGTGGTGCAACTGTAAAAAAAAAAAATTATATTAAGATTATTATATATAGATATATATATATATAATATTTATTTATATATATATTTTATATTATAATTACTATATCATATATATATTATATATATAAATATTATTATTATATATATATATCATAAATTTTTTATTATCTATATATACTTATAATATATTATATTATTATTTATATATATATATTATATTATATATATTATAAATTATTATATTATATTATATATTTTAATATATATATATATATATAGAGCAACAGGCAAAGAGAAATAGAGGAGACAGCAAAGGACCAAAAGATCATAGAGAAAAAAAAGAAAAATCGCATGAAGATGCTAATGACGGAAGCCATACTTGCGATCTATGATACGATTAGAAGAAGCTTCCAAATGTTCTTGTTATTGATATATACGAAAACATTGAAAGGAAAGAGAGGTTGAGTGTTGAATGTTGAGAGTTGAGAGGACTCCTGTCTTTTCACCAAAGATTGGATGCGTTCGCCATTCCAGTTGAAAAGGTTGAAGTGAAAGGACAGACAAAAGCGAAAAGATTTACCAAGGCAGGGTGTAAGCTTGGAAGCAAAGGCCTAAAAAATATATAAGAAAAAAATTGGCAGGAAGATTATTCTTTTTTTTTTTTTTTAAATTCAAAGAGAACAGAAATGATATATGTAGATGAAATTACAATATTTGATATAAGTGAGTTGGAGGTAGGAGGGGGAAGGAATAATAGCACTAGAATCATATAAATGAAATAAGAGGTAAAGTTTTGAGCCAAGAATTCAGATTTGACTGAAGATGAAATAGTTGTCGTTCTACCGATTGAAACAATGGGTACGAGAGAAGAATAATCATTGTTTGCATTTACAATTATCGGAAAATCCTGTTAAAAGTGTGAGGAGGAAGTACGAAAAAGATTCCTGCATTTCCTACGGAAAAAAAGCTCTTAGGATAACTAGGAATAATTATTGTATGATTCAGAGATGAAATAAGATTCTGGTCAGCATCACTATAATAACTATATCCAAAAAATGGATTAAATGGATTAAATGGAATTATGGTAAACGTCTCTACGAGAGAAACCTCTACTATGTAACATAACATGTAACGTAGCATCCCGAAGGATTCTTCTCAAAAAAATGATTCCAGGAGAAATTAATAATGAAAATTTTTCCGAACAGTTGGTAGCACTGATGTTCCAAAAAATTTTCCTCTCCGAAGGTAAGGGTATTCTTTCTGAAGACTAAAAGAGAAAAACCAAGGAAAGAGTAATAAAGATGGATAAGATGATCGGAGGAATACAGCGTAAATTCTTCTCACAAAAATGCATTCAGAAGTAAATTAAAAATAATGATTATTCCTGAACATAATTTAATTACCAGCACTGACGTTGCCTAATATACTTTTCTCTTCTCCGAATATATGAGTACTAAGATAATTCTATCTGAAGAATTAGAATAGATAAATGAGAATAAGCTTGGTCAAAAGGGTAATAAGGTGATCGGAGGAAGACATACTAGCGTAGGAATTTAAGTTTTATACATAGGAATATGAATGAATGTGATGAATTAAGTTTGAATAGGAATAAGATCTAGTATGATTGGCATATTTACATCTAAAAAGTAACGTATATTAATCAGCGATTACGTTGACCAGGGAGGGATTACGTCATTCTGCTTCTTAGGTTATAGTTTTATTGGCATAATAGAGAGAATTGGTATAGAGAATTGGTAGGAAAGTTCACCAACTGAATCGTAAGAACTAGAAGAATATTTATTGGTAGTAGTAAATACTGAAAATACCATGAACGATGATTTCTGAGAAAAAGAAGAAAGAAAAAAATAAGAATATTCTCAATTTTAGAGTTATAGGAGAGGTTCGAATTTATAATTTAGTAACTAGTTTCTAAGTAAAAACTGTGTATATATTTATAATTAATATTTATTAATATATATATATAATATATATTATTATATATATATAATCATATATAATATTAAATTATTTAATTATAATTATATATAATATTATATTAATATTATATATATATAATATATATATATATATATTAACACTACTATATATATTATATATAATAAATATATATTATATATTATATTTAATATAATATATATATATAATTATATATATTATATATATATAATATATATATATATTATTAATTATATTATATATTAATATATATATATATATATATATTAATATATTATATATATATATATATATTTAAATAGTTAGAATGAATTTTAGTCGTGAAGTAATTGGCTCAAAAGATAAGACTCAGAGTGTGGAATAAATATATTAGAGAAGACATGAGAGCAGCAATATCTTGAAAGGTCTCAGCAAGTGGAAGTATGGTGGCAAAAAAAAAAATTTTCTTTCGTAAAGAGAGTAGAGAGAGAGAGAGAGAGAGAGAGTGATAGATTGAATGAAGAGAAGAGATGAGAGACAGAGAAGTAAGATATATAGATGAGGAAGAGAAGGGCGCAAAGGCATTTTGAAAGGGTTCCAAGAGGATCAGAAAATGTATCTCTCACAAATTTGAAAAATGAGAATAAGAGTGTAAAGAATACTAATTTGTAGAAATTTAAGAAGAACGAAGAGCAATACTAGCAGACAAGATGGCGGAGTCTTAGTGACACGACGCACCTTAATCACAAATTTGAGGCATTATTAGCTCCAAGCGATGATGAAGGCAACGTCGAGAACCAGAAGTTAATGTGTGAAATTCTTTGAATAATAACGCCAAGGCACTCAGCATCATTGAGGAAACTGAGATTCCTCGAATCACTATGTGAAATGTGAAGAGGAGACAGGGCCAAGAAAAATTATGTGCAGAACTAGCCTGTAGGCGTACCGTTTGTATTTCCTGAGGGTACAGTGTGTGGAGATGTTCTCTGTGAAGGTTAGGGGCGAATGGGACGAATCACTCGACAATTGAATGGTTGTTGAGGATTGTTCTAGCCCACCTTAACGCTTCATGTGCCCAATCTTGCAATAATCGGGCGTGACAGTCGATATATATATATATATTATATATATATATATATATCGGTATTATATTTTTTTAATATAATATTATATATATATATACTGATATTATATTAATATGATACGGTGAATCATGGCTCAAGCTGTATATAATACTATATATATATATATATATATATAATTATATAATATATATATATATATATCATATATATATAGTATATTAGATATTATATTATATATTATTAATATTATATCAGTATATATATATATATACGTTGGTTTGTTTTTGTTTGTTTTTTAATTTTCAAATAGTGTTATTATATGATACTAATAATTAATTTGAATTCCTGATAATCACGATCAAAAATTCCTTTAAAATACTTAAAAAAGTAATATAATTTTATTTATCAAAATCGTACTTTTTTAAGCATCGTACGTTTGGCATTACTGGAAGCGAGAAATCAGAGCAAATACTATTGCAAAATCTATTTAGAAAAGTTTTAAGTTAGAGGAGAAAAATTACGGCAAAAGTAGATCCATCTAGGTAGGTATAGGGATTTAATGCATCGTCAATCCATATAGTTTAGGTTTTACTGCACCGTCGATCTATATAGGTTAGGCTTTGGTTTAGGACCCTCATACTGTCACAAATGATTTAAAATTAGCAAGATTTCATGACTGCTTAAACACTTTTTCACTATAGAATAAAAAATCATAAGGGAACGAATTTCTGGTTACCCCGAAACAAATTTTACCCTACCTTAAAATCCTTTCACGTTTTTAGCAGTATAAATTGAATACGTTTTCTTTCTCATAGTCAGAAATGTAATCTACTTAGACTTACTTTATTATTTAAGTGCGGGCTTAATAAATTTTGGTACCTTTTCTTTATCAGCAAATTAATTAATTGTTAGTATTCATTATGCTTACATATTATTATTTTTTCTTTTTTTTGCAGTAAAACAAAATTCACTACTGGACCATTTGAAACTCATAAGGTTCATATATTGATATATATATAGTATATATATTATATATATATATATATATAATATATATAATAATATATATTTATATAATATATATATATTATATATAATATGATATGGGGTATGATAGTAACGGTATATATTTATATAACTGATCAGAGCTGGGCGTTGCGCCACCAGAGTGTTGCGCCTGATGTGGGCCTGAGTGCGGCCGTATGGCGCACTATCTCAATTCATAGGCGCAAGGCGCATTTAGGCGCCAACAATTTTTAAAAAAGGCGGACTAAGCAAAGCGCACAGCTTCAATTGTCTTGTGCGTGTGGTGTCGCTATTGCCTGCGCGCTTCTGGTGTCGTCATGAAACAGGGAAACAAAGCATTTTTTTTTGTACTGTCGCTTGAAAAGTCTTTAGAATCTTTAGTAAAGCTTGTGCAATAATTACTTGTATCATTTCTAAAAAAACCAGTGTAAAGAGATATGGAGTAAAATGTCTCTTTACAAACAACATAAATATTTATGGATATATTTTGTCATGATATAATGAGTATAGTATATAATGCAATTCTATATAGTGTATATATATATATATAGATAAATAATAATTAAAATTACATTATCTACCAATAATGTCAAAATAGAAAAATGTTAAAGAGTAGAACTATAATAAATTTAAGTTATAATATAAAACATATCATTAAATTAAAAAGTTTTAGATTAAAATTAATTTCAATTTTAGACCAATAATGATAATAATATAATAGAAAAAAATTAAAACCAAATCACAATAAGAAAAAATATTACCTGCCCTCAAAATCAATCAGAGTTGAATATAAGAAAAACCTTCAAAAATGGCACTTATATTTCACGAAGAATATACTATTCACTATTTGAAATATATATATTATATGGATAATGAAAATAATTATGGGTAGTCCTGTTATCTACATCCTCCTCTGCGAATACGTGCGTCATGAAATAGACTATCAACACTTGATTTACCTTTACTCATTGATACAAGAATTTTAATATAATATAGTTATTATAAATATTAATATATATATAATATAATTACTATATTAATATATATATATATATATATATATATATTAATTATATATATTAATATATATATATATATATATAAATATATATATATTATATATATTCTATAATTATATATATCTATTATATATGATAATATTAATTTAATTATATTAATATTATATTATATATATATATATATATATATAATATGTAATATATATTATAATATATTATATATATTATAATTTATATATTATAAATATATATATTATACTTAATATAATTATATATACTATATATAATAATTATATTATAATATATCAAGTGGCGAGGCGTGGCATTTTTCAGCAGTCATCGCTTAAGAGTTCCGGTTCCTACTATATATCGTAACAATTATATATATAATATATATATATATATAATATAACATATTATCTATATAATAATATACTATATTAATGTATGTGTGTTAGTGTGTGTGTGGTGTGTGTGTGTGTGTGTGTGGTGTGTATGTTCTTAGGTTGTATTTATTACTATATATATAATTAATATTATATATATATATATTACTTATATTATATATATATATATATATTATTATATATATATAATAATATATATTATTATTATTATATTACTATATATATATATGATTATAATTAATATTAACTCTAAATATATATATATATATAAATATATATATAATTAATATAATAAATTTATTATATTAATATATATATATATATAATATATTTAATTATATATAATATATATAATATATAATATACTATATTATAATAATATAATATATATATATATATTAATTAAATACTATATTATATAATATATATATTATTACTATTATATATAGCTATTTTATTATAATATATATATTATATATTATTATTTATAATATATATATATTAATATATATTATATATAAATATATATATAATATATGTCTTAAATTTCTTATCATATATATATATATATATATATATATATATATATATATATATATATTATTTATATATATTAATATATATATATATTATATCTATCTATATATAATTATTTAATATATATATATAATATACATAATAATAATATATATATATAATATATATATATATATATATTATTATATATAAATATTATATATATATTATATATATAATTAATATTATATTATATAATATATATATATAATTATATATATTCATAATTTATATTGTATACCAATTTTTAAATACTATTTCTAATTATTTACATATAAAGAGAATGTAATATGAGAAATATATGTACATTATATGTACTATTGGAAACTAGTTAATCATAATACTTATGACTATGGTTTTAGTTTATTTATTGGTGTAATATAATAGAGTAATATGTGTATCAGACTTTTAAAATAAATCAAAAAACAAAAATGAAACATTTTTTTTCCTTTCATAATGCTTTCTTATAATATAAATTTTGAGAGAGTATAGTAAATATTTGGTTATATAAAACTCTATTATTGATTATGATATTGATACTTGTATAGTATGTTAAATAGTATAAACTCAACTCTTGCATTTACCAAATTAAGGGGTATATTGAATAATTGAATGTTGAATTATATCAAATAATTATATTGGTCATTTCTTGTAACGAAAGACCCTTTTGTCCATTATTAAGAATGTTCCTACTTACATAGCTATATAGGTTCAGCCTCTTGGAATCGTAAAGCATAAGTTAGATGAAAAATTTTGGAAATTGTATTTAAACAACTAGTAATTTGAAAAGTTTTTTGGCTATTAATAAGCGATTTAATAGTAATAGTGTTTCTAATTGATTATATTTAAATCATTTATATTTAATGTATCTATTTAAGTAAACAGATCCTGTAAGAATATTTTTAAGTATAATAACTTAGTATAAGTACTTATAAAAGAATTTGATTTTACTGTTATAGTATTATTTTCATCCTAAACTGATATTTTGTTATATTTTATGGAGATCATGGGTGATGACTATAAAACAGAACAAAAATTCGGGAATATTTTTATTCTTCTTCCTTGAAAAATTAATTTCAACAACAGTTTTGTTTATAAAATGCAAAAGCGGCACTAAAACTAAATCTCTGATATGTGAAATGAACGGAAAAATAACCTTTAAAGCAGAAGAAAGATTAAAGTCTATTGATTTATTCAGGATATATTTTGAGTCATCAAGTGATATGTGTTTTTAAATTAAAATATTCATTAATTCTTTGTTTTAAATTTTATTTTTATTTCTGACTAAATGTTACACCTGGCATTTTTCCCACCTTTTCTCCAATTCTCTTTGCACACCTTTATGAGTGTTTTAATTCGTACATGAACTATATACTCACATGACCGAGTTTTGTGATTGGTTCTGATTTTGCATCGCCCATTGCTGTAACTTTCATTCGTGAATTCGTCCGTGAGGTTTTTCAATTTGACTTATGAAGCATGTAATGTATGACTTTATATAAAGATCGCTTCGTTTATTTTTAATCTGGGGCTTCTTTTATAAGTGTTTAAAAGCGTAACGAGAGTCAAAAAGGTTTATTTTAATTAAGATTATTCATTTAGAGGCACAAGTTTGATTAAATCACTTTAATAATGAATTAGAGAAATGAATCCTAATAAACTGTCTATTGATTAAACTCGAATTAGAATTATTAATTAAAATTAGTAAGAAATAAATTGAAAAAAAATTTTAATTAATTTTTAATTGTTTATAATTAAAGATTCATTAAATTTTTATTTCATAATATTTTATTATAGATTAATTAAAGAGACAAAAAATAAATATAGTTTGAAGAAACCTAGCCATAAAATTAATTTTCATACTGTTGTTTTCTTTTATTATGTTAATTAGTGTTAAACAATGGGAAATTGTTCTTGAGTTTAGAGTACACAGTACTATATTTAATTAAACTTTAAATTTCACTAACCTCAAGCATATATATATATACATAATTTATCTATATATATACGTTAATATATTATTTATATATTATATATATATAATTATAATATAATATATAATATAATTATATAAGAGTAATATTAAATCAACATTCATTTAACATTATTATTAAACTAATTAATTTTAGATATAAAGATACTTCCTATCATTTCATTAACGTACAATGGCCTACTTGAAAATATGAGATGATAATCTGGTATTATAATCCTTTTTTATTATTTTATTTATTCCTTGTAAATTGCTATTGAATAATGTAATAGCTATCCATGTGTAATTCCATATCTGTGCGTGAAATCAGTCGATTCCATATTATAACACTCTAATGCTGAAAGCATGCTTATTTCTCATTCCACTGACTCGATCATTAACGTTCTATCCTATTTATTTGCTCATTAGACTTTGGCATTCTTTGCTCTGATCTTCTTGTTGTTGAATCTGTTCATATTTTTAAAGACGCTCACAGGACCTTTATGATGAAGTTACTCTTGATTCACGCAGTGCACTCTCTATTTAATGGCCGCTAATGTATATGAGATACACTTCATCTGAGAGATATTTACATAAACGTATTGAATTACTTTATAATATATAAAATGTTCAAAGAGTATCAACATAGACAATTGTTTTCATTAAGGTCTAACACTATTTGCGAGCAGTTCAAATAAACATTCCTAATCCTTCAGCCTCTAATCTCTTTTCTTGCGTTAATACCTTTCCAACTTAAACCACATATGCGTTAACTGTCTTTTGTGTTATGCAGTCTATTGCTCCGTCTACACAACACTTTTACACAATTCTCTTGTCTTCTTCTTGTCACTGTACCGGACCAAGTCTCGCGCGACACTTATCGCGTGCCTCGACTCGGGCTTACACTATAGAAAAGTGATATAGAATTCATTAATTATTAGTTTCTTATACTTATCGTAGTTTTGGAGATAAAGTAGAGTCGCAGAAATTAGTAACTAACATCATTTGCATCCGTTAATTTATTCCATTCGCCTAACACACATATAGACTCTGTCTTCTTATCTTGCCTCATTTCTACTTTAATTTGTTTGATACCCCGCGAGAGTAATTAGAAACTATTACAGATCTTGATGCATTTTCCTACATACCTCCTTAAATATACTTTGACTATATATGATGAGTTCCCGAGAACTTCATCCTTGCGATTCTCAATCAATCTGCGACTAGTTCCACTCTTAATATTTGAGACCTAGGTGAAGCACACCATAACATTGTTTAATCTAACGGTATTATTCATTAGGTAGCATCACACAATTTTTTCTGCTTCTGTCATACGCTATGATTTAGATTTATTAAGCTTTATGTTTCGGAGATATCTCTAACTTACTCTCTCTCTAGTAATATCTTACTGATATGAGGGTAGGACAACTAGAGAGAGTAGTAAATACAAATACTGCAAATCAATTAGCATACAACATCACATCTATAGCTCATTATATCAATTACTAAATAATGGTCAAAATAAATTCATTATAATAATTAATATATAAGATGAATAACATAATTAAGTTAAATCACCAGCATATAGAATCACATTGTGGGACCCAACTCTTCAACATTAATTATAATATACCCAATGTAATGCTTATTGCATTAATATAGAATAATAAATTTTGTAAACTCACAATCTAGTTTATTACACTATATATAATCTCACATCAAAAACACTAAATAATCTATATTTATATAATTCTCATCTACATAAACCGCATAATCTCACTTATTTTATTATTATTATCTTTATTATTATTATTCATTCTATTATTATTATTATTATTATTATTATTATTATTCACTCTCATTATTATTATTACTATTTATTCATATTTATTATTATTCCCATTTATTGATAGTTACCATCTATATTTCATCTTCGCCTTTATTATTCGCGGATTCATGTATATATTGATCTAATCGATATGAGCACTTTATTATTATTAATTATTTATTATTTTATATAACTAAAAACTGTATAAAGAATAATTTGTTACTAATCGGACTTTCTCAGACTAATTAGCTAAAACAATTTAATATAGGATTTATCGTAAGTCACATTATATTGACATGAACTATTCAGTATAACCATTTTTTAGTACCTTTTAAAATTGATTCTAACAAATATACACTTATTTCTATTAATCAATAATATTTCAATTAATCGAGTAGTAATAACAAAATTATAATAACAAAATAATAAACATAATTAATAATAATTAATTAATTAATAAATAATAACAATAATAAATATAGTTAATAATTAATAATAATTTCAATTAATTAATAATAATAATAATATAATAATAATAGAATAAAAACAATCGCAAATATAATATAATTAATAATATTAATTTAAATATTTATAATATATAAATTAAAATAATAATCTTTAAATAATAATAATAACTAATAATTCAATAAATAATAATAATAATTAATTATTAAAATCTAATTAACTATAAAATTTAATTTATATAATATAATTAATAGTTATATGTATATATATGTTTATTTATAGTTATAGTTAATAGTTATATAGATTATAAGTATAGTTTTAAGTTATAGTTTATTAAAGTAATAAAACCTATAATTTACATCTAATATATCTAATTAATATAATTATAATATTATAATATAACTATAGCATTATTAATTTATAATTTATTAATTATGTATTCTTATTATTTATATAAAATTATTAATAACAATGCAAGTAATTAATACAGAAAAAGAAAAAAGAAGAAGAAGAACGATAGAAGTATAGAAGATAGAAGTAAGAAGAAGACAGAAGAAGAAAGAAAAGAAGAAGAAGAAGAATAACTCCTAACATAACATATCACACAACACGTACAACACACACACTCATATATTATTCATATATATATAATATATATATCTATAAGAGAAAGAAGAAGTAGAGAAAGCGCGAAGAAAGTCAGAATAGAGCGATTCTATGTGATAGTTTGAGAGAAATTAAAAAAGTGGGACATGTTAACTATGAAATTTTAATATTGAAAATAAAATTTAGCCTTTTCTTCACTAACTCTACTTATTTTTATTTTCTATACGTATATTATTCTGAACCAACCTCGAAATTTTCATAGTTTTTCACCTTTCATGATTCTGTTGGAACTAAAATAAATAAGCTCAAAAATTATAATATTATAAATTTTAAACTTCATTTCTAAAATATTAATATAAATTAATATTAAATAATATAATAATTTTATAATATTTCATATAATTATTATGTAGAATCTTGGGGATCCTAAAATTTATATACTTATAATTAATGACTAATATTAATAATTATAGTTTCACATGATTGAAATAGCACTAATTAAATTATGTAACATCTTTATAATGAAGTGTATATATATATATATATATATATATATATATATATATATTACTTAATTTGCATGTTAACGCTTCTTCCAAGTCATAAATTTTTTTTATATAGTATTTAGATTATATTGCAATATTTATTCTATTAAACTATATTATTAACTTATTTATTGTAAAGTACTCGGAGTTTGTTTCCTGATTTTGTAAACTCTTAATAAATATATTTTTGTTGGTTCTTCCATAATTTAAAAAAGAAAAAAAAGAAATTGAAGTTAAATTTTAGTTTTTGAGTATATTGCCATTTGTATTATTGGAGCCGCCATGACATTTGTTGTAATCGTTTTACAGGGTGCTAAAACTTAAGAAATTATTATCTTTTGTTGTATAGTAGTTTAATATATGAAATGGTAATATTATTATTTTTTATTAATTTGTTAAGGATACAGTTATATTTGTTTTAAGTACTGTGATTGGGAAAACTATGGCTAGACTGGTTAACCTTCCAAAGAAAGCAATAAATTGGTTTAAGAAAAATCAAACTTTTCTAGATTAATATCTTAATTAAATCTTGTGTATTAATATTAACCAAACATTTTCTATTGAAGATAATTTATATAGGAAATTCTTCGCTTTGGCTATAAACATGATTTGATGTTGCTATTGTTTATATCTGTTTCACCCCCACACCGGAGGGCAGTTAATTCTTAGATAGATTTGATATTATTATTTATGTCTTCAATCTCACACGATAGGTCAAATATTTCTTTAATAGATTTGATCAGTAGGAAGTAAGTCTTATAAGCAGCAAAACTAGTCAGTTAGATATTTATCTGTATAACCAATATAGGCCTATAAGGAGACCTATTTTTTGTTTCTTAGTTAAAAGACTTTATTTATTACCTTGCATTTGGTGATGTTCTTTTGAAGTTTTTATCGCTTACACTTCCACATGGGAGGACAAATATTTCTTTTCTCTATTTTTGCTCGTGTGTTTTTCTTCATTGTTTGTCGGAGTTGAAGTAAGTGAAAATTTTTAAATGTGAATGTTTGAATCTGAGGAAAGTGCAAGAATTGTAAAATGGTTGGGAAATAAAGAGATGGATGGTTACCTGTGGTCTATCCTCAATGTAATCTCGCTCTCGTAATTTTTAAGTTTATATTCGATCTTTTGTTATTCTAAATTTTATTTTGAAACATAGCATATGTGTACGACCTATCAGCCACTAAAGAATGCTTTATGAAAATAGTGTTTTTACTTTACGTACATTTAGTCTTCCACAGTAGAAGAATTAAAATCATAAGCCACAGCAAACAACCGTAGACACAAAGTGAAGAAGATTTGTGATAGTTAACATGTTGCCTCACATATTAGAAGTAAAGTTATGAAAAGATCACAAAACACCTGCATAAAAAACGGTAGGTTCACAAGTAGGATTTTCTATTTAGGGAAATTATTATTATTATTATTATTATTATTATTATTATTATTATTAGTTATTAAACTTGAAAGCTGGAAGACCTGAAGAAGTGAATATTATTATTATCCATTTCTAAACCTGTTTACAAGTTTTCTTTCTGTTAGCATAAACGTAACTGCTTCTATATATTATTATTATTATGTAATTTATGAACTGTCAATTTATAGATGTATATATTTATTTCGGCTTATATAGATTTACATATATGATATACGTATATATTTATAATTAATATTATAGTAGAATATATATATAATAATATATATTATTTATATTAATAGTTATATATATTATAATCATATAATATGGACAAAGTTAACTTAACGGCCACACGGAACGGTAGATCGGATAAATTTTTTTTTATCTATAGTATTCATATATATATATATTATATAAATATTATATATATATATATCATTATAATTTTATATTATATAATATATCAAATTATTTTTTTATATTTACTTATTATATTCTATATATTATATATATATATTACGATAATATAATATATTGTCTTTGGTAGGTAATGTAATACCACCTACATTTAGTTCGAATTTTTTTTTTCATAATTAATATTAGTTCCTTTTCTTTGCTATTTCATTTGGGGAGGTTTTGTTCTGTTTGTCGTGTATTACGGTTTCTGGTGTTATGTTTGAAGTTAACTGTGGTAAATGTCACGTTGTATATATACCTAATCATCTATGCGTTCGATTAGGTTTCAATGAATGCATAATTAGGAGGATACCATGTTTAACCGAACAGATCCATTGTTTACTGACCAGTCATATTTTTACCTAAAGTTTTCTCAGTACATAAGTTTGTCATTAAGAAAAAATTTAGTTCAATATATTTTATTATATACTTGTTTATATTATATTAAAACTACATTATTCTTTTGGGTACGTTCTATAACTGAATTGCCTCACTTGATGCGCGTAAGAAATTGTATATTGCAGAGGGTGACTTTCTAAGATGACATTAGCTTATTGATTAGTTGGGGTTTTTAACTTATCGCTGTCAGTCGAGCACTAATATTCTGTTTAGTTGTTCGATTTACTTAATACTATATATTAGTACATTATTATTTAATATATATTAATTTTATATATAATAATATATTAATATATTATAATTTAATTATTTTTATATATATATATATAAATTATATTTAATATAATATAATAGCTATAATTATAAGTATTTATTAATATTATATATTATATAATTCATCTTATATATTAATATCATTTACTTAATATTAATATTTAATATATTGTGTTTATAATATAATCGTTAAAGACTTAATATATATGCCATTTCCTATCTTCTCATTTGGTCGCTTAGGAGTTCTGATTATGGTATAAATAATATACAATACTATTCACAATGTTAGAATGACGTACTAGTCATAACTATATAATAGATAATAATATTATATAGTATAATAATATATTGTTATATATTGTAACGATTAATTAATATCTATTGGCGCCGGAGTGGTAAGTTTGTGGCGTTATTTATGATGAGGATTATTAAATATTCGTATAAGTCGAAATATCAGGATATTAGTAACGACATATACGATATTAATTTTCTTAGGGCGAATAATATCGAGAGGCGAATATGTAATATTTATTGAAATAACAATATTTAAGATATATGCGATTTGTCATCGGATATGTTTATTTAGATATCTTCATAGAGGGCAGTTACCCTATAAGCTTTTTAAGAAAGAAATTTAGTTAACATTATGTTAGGTCTAAAGTGGGACGCAAAAACCTTACTGAGATATTAACATGAAGTATGTGATTAAATGATCATATTATTTTAATCGCAGAAAGGATTCTATTAAAAACGATTTTCAGTTCGGTTTTAGGGATGTAATGCAAAATAGAAAACATTATACGTTCCGATATTTATTCACCGATGGTCACTAAATTGATTATTATATCTGATATGTATAAAATGGCAATTTCATGAATGTTGTGTACCGATTATAATGTCATTTTTGTGTTGAGGGTGGGAGTATTAATCTGGTGATTTTTAAGAAAGTTTTGATAGGGCCTTCGTTCAACTCATAAATATAGATCAGAGGGATTAATTCATGGCAAGTGGAAGAAGTATAATTAGTAAACCTAGCTACGTATAGAATTCGCGATCTTTGGTATTTAGGATATTCTGATGGAGTAGGTATTATTTTGAGCTATGCAAAGTGATCACAAGGAGCATAATTGAAAAATTAATTTAATGCGGTTATTAGAAAGAGATTCTTGTAAGTATTGCACAATAATGTAACATAAATTGAATAGAGGGTAAAGGGATAAGCACTAACTATACAATCGGTAGTACATTGGCGGGTGAATTGTACTCTCATCAACTTGAATTGTGTTGGTAGATTATGCTGCTAAAATTATATTAAATTTAGTCCAATCTATTACATGGAAAATTGCATTAGAATGGGACAAGGAATAATTGACGTAGAAAATCAGTAAACAAGAGTTAAGTTGATTAATTAATAATTCTTCTTGTGCACTAAGAATTTGCAGCTTAACATTTAACAAATGAAATCTTTTACTAACAAGGGCAAGTTAATTTTTCAAACAATACCTTTGGATACTTTGCATTAGCCACTACTAATCTCCCAACACTAAAACAATAACGCTATAAAATATCGGAATTCCATCTCTGGAGGGCTGTATATATTAACTGTGTTACCCCGTATCCGTCAGCTCTTGAATTGTCCTTTCATTCTTGAATCCGTAGTTATAAGAGTATTACGATATGTAGACCCGGCCAGAGGAAGTCTCTGGTCTATTTACGATGTCTAAACAAGAAGGGATTTCACTCCAACATCTCAGAATTTGATCGATTTTACTCGTTTGCAGCCAAGCTTACTATTTACTATCTATATTAGCTCATTCGATTCACCTTCCTACGCTGTTCGTGATCCATATTATATTTTTTGCATCCCATGTATCGTATTGTGCCAAGTTCCATTGTGCTGATGTATTTGTTTGCTTCCATTTTGTGGCGATTTTGTGGAAATGCCCGCTCAGCTTGACTGAGGCATCGGGTCGCGTAGTGGCCTTGGATTATGCGATACGAAGGTTTGTTTTGTGTTGTTTTTTTGGAGTATATATATCCTAGTATACTTAACTAATTTTTTTTTTATTGCTTTTTTGTCGTTTTTTTATTTTTTCTTTAGTGCCCTGTGTTTTTGTCCCGCCGTTTGGCTTTGTAGTGAAGTGCTTGCTTTTGCGCGCGTCATCGACTATGCACATATATTTATTATTCTGGGGCGCCCTGGGCTGTGTGCTACCCTACAGATTGTGGTCAGATCTTGTGCCGGCGCCCCCGTGCCCCCGCACGTTTGGAACCTATTACTTCTCCCCTGCTGTGCCATGCGCTCCGTAAAGTTTGCGACACCGTTATCCCCTATACTGTAGCTCACTCACTATTCTCTATTTCCTCTATCTATTATCATTCTTCTTTTTTTATTCTTTCTCTTTTGTATTCAGAACTCACTGTCAAAATCATCATCTTTTTTATACATTTTTTTGCCGTATCTATTCCTTAATCAGTCTTTCGATATGTATATCTTATTTATATCATCCTATTCTTATTCATTTATTCTCATTACTTCATCTCACTATACTTTCTTTCCTCCTACTCCTATACACCACGTCGAATAGTCCTTGGAACCCTGCAATCCGTCCCTCCCCCACCGTGTCCCTGGCCACCCCCCTCGCGCAGCATAGCTCGTGTACGAGATAATCTAGTTATCAGCGATCTCTGATCTTGTATCTATCTACTCTCTCGTCTTATCATTCTTTCATTATCTCATCTCTCTTTCGCTGCTCTTACTCTTCTCTCCCTCTCTCTTCTCTTTCTTACTATTGTCCTCTCTTCTCTCTCTCTTCTTCTTATCTCCCTCTCTCTTTTACTCTTTCTCGCTCTCTCACTCTACCTCATACTCAAATTTTTACTCCCTCATCTTTTTACTCTACTCCTCTCTCTCTCTCTATCATTTCTCTCACATCCATTTATCCGATTTATTACGATCATACATCTGGCCAGATGTCTCCTTTAACCGCCCTTTCTTCACAATGCCGCTCTCTCTCCACACAGACTCCACCGTCCCAGGCCCCGGCCTCATATGCTGGAGCTGGTCTCCTTGTGCGGAACTGTTCAACCACACCCCACCGACCCCCCCACCCACCCGACCCCCACCCACCACACCCCCCTCTCAAAACCCTCACACTCGCTACACGGCCATGCCATACATTTGTGGCTCGGTCCATTAGCTGCACATGCCCAACTACACCTCCCACCACATTATTTTATCTCGTCTCTCGGCTTAGAAGCCTCTTTAGCGCCCTTTCTTGGGTTACTCGTCCACACCTCACTTTCTCATCTGCGCTTTTTTTTCCTCACGCCCCGCCAGGGGAGACGCCCGAATTGGCCGGCGTCGGGGTCTCTCGGCCGTCCGGGCCCTCGGGGCTCGCGCTTCCCCCTCCGGAGGTCCCGGCCCGCGCGCGTCTTGGTATTCGTGTCCGGGGTCTTCCGCCTCCCGCCGGGGTATGCCATCGTCGCTGTGTGCCTGGCTCGCGCCCCCTCCATTGCCCGTACTACCTTTCCCATCCTCTCTATCTAGAAAAAAAAACACCAAATTCCGTGTCAACAGTGTCTCTACTCTCTCTCTCTCTCATACATTATGCTTACTATCCTTACTCTATATTCTATACCTATCTTTCAATTATCCTACCCCTCCCTCCACCACCTAGCCACTATGCGTTTGCTTAAATTAGTTGTTATTTTTTTTCCGTGTTTCCTTCCATTTTCCAAGGATTCCCAAAATGTATTTCTTTTCACTATCATTTTTACCCTATGTTTTTTTTTTTTTTTTTTCTTTTTTTTTATTTGATATACTTGACGCATAACAACACATTGTACTAACGGTACTTCTAACAAAAAACGCTCGCGTGAGTTTGAAAAGATATCTTCTGAGAACATTTATACTAAATAATGCAGTCACATCTATTTATTTCATATAAAAGACTAGATTATATAATATATAAAGATATATATATGGAACACTAATTAGACAATATATAATCTAAACTATACAACAAACCATGATAGACTCTCTTTAAATACATTACATACTTCTAAAATAGAAATTAGCATTAGTACTTTAATTATCTTTATACATATACATACTTCTAAATAGATATAAGTATATATAATTATATATATAGGTATAATTATAATATAGTATATATATATATATATATATAGATATTAGTTACATTATATTTACATTATATGTTATAATATAATATAGATATAAATATAAATATAAATATATATAATAGTATAGGTATATATATAAGAATAATATATATATATATATATAATATAATATAATATAAAAAGTAGAAGAATATATATATAGGCTTAATATTAGATAGACTGACAAGTAAGTATATAGGAGTATATATATAAGTATTAGTGATCAGCAGATGTCATTTTTGCACTCGCGGATGCGAACACGGAACTGACATATTAATCAAACGATATAAACCACTATAGACAAAGATTTATAAGTGAGTATAAAATATAAATATATAATATATATATAATATATTATCATATATATATATAGTATATATAATGTATAATATAATATATATATATATTAATAATAAATATATTATATAATATATATATATAATATATATACTAATATTATATGATATAATTAATAATAATTATATATAATATATATTAGTAATAAAAATTATATAAAATAATATATAATATATATTAAATGTAATCATATATTATATATATATATAATAATAATATATATTATATTATGATGAATATATATATATAATAAGATATATTATATATATATATATAATATATATTATATATATAATATGCTAATATATTTGAGTTTAGCCCAATCTATGTAATTTAATTGTTCTAGGGTGGAGGGACCCACCCAAAGCCCCCACACCTTTTCCAACCTACGACTTAATGAAAGAGATTGTACAAATGGATTATATATTTGCACTAGTATTGAATCAAATAGTAGGAAGTTGTGCTGTGAAAGAACATCAATTTATTTCTGGCTTTCTGCTAGAGCGGTTCTCTTTATTATAGTTACCACATTGCAAATACCTATCATTGGACACTAGTTTGGTGAGAGGCCAACGTATTCCTTGCAAGCGACTCAAGCAGGTAAACATTTGCTCAACTTTCCACCAACTAATAGGAGCATCATTTGTATAGTTCGGTTTCTGTGAAAAGTTTCGAATCATTGTCACTACATCTTGGAATGCCGTGTTTCATACTACTGGACTGTAGGAAATATACCAGGGGAATCTGTATTGATGTTACTTTCCTAGGCAGTTGGTTCGGAGAATTTCGTTTTTTCATTTTAGATAGAGGTGGCGAAGATAGACTGTCGGTATGCATTTTTCAACTCAAACACAGGACGGACGATTAACTTGTTCTAATTGTTAAAAAAACTTGACTATAAAGAGGACGTAGGTAAGTGCAAAGTATGAAGGTCAAGTAAGGATGCAAACAAAACGTTTCTACTAAATGATTACATTTTCAATCATTTTTAAACGTCATCATTTTCATTGAAGATGGTTCAAAATGCTCTTAGCGTTGAATTAATGGTATTATTCGGAGACAGAAGCTGTCAGAGGCGCGATGTTTGCGCACCTAATCACATGGACCTGTTGAATCAAGTTATCTAGGAACTTCGCTGCGAATTCCAGAGTCTTAATAACACAGCTGAGTCGAACCATGTCTCTCATTAAGTTTTACGTTCAGATCAGCTTAAAGTAATTTTATGATAAATTCTATCAAATCTCGAAAACTAACATCCGCAGGGCAAAGCGCGGGATGCGGATGCGGATCTTATGTGCGATGCAGACCGCGGATGCAGATGTTACCTGCATCCCAAATATTATAATACTTTTTTTTATTTGGGTGCAAAAGCACTCAGATACTTTTCAATTGTTACAAAAAATGTATATTATTAACGTGCTTTGCATTTTATTATAATAAAGTACAATTTTAAAACAAAATATGTTTATGTAAAATTCATAAATAATTAAAATCATTGAACAAACAGTTCAATACTTTTTTTATTTGATTTAAGTTCATAAATTTAATATTTATGTTAAACTATTATAGATCTTTTTATGATATTAATAATGACATTAATAATGACAATAATAATTTCAACATCGAAATCATTCAACATAGAAATCAAAATGAGAAAAAATATTTAAATTTATTTTAATTATCATTAACAAATTGGGATATTTTTTGCTGCAATTTTGTGCTGGGCGGAACTAAGACAAACGAGTATTACACCACATAACCATTTATTTAAACATTCAATTTATAAGAACATTATTAAAAACCTATATCAGTTAATCTGACCGTAAATTAGTGTAAATATGGAATTAAATAGAATATAATATATAATAATCATAATAATATAAAAATAAATATAAAAATAATAATAAAATAAGACATAAATATAATAATAATAAAAAAATAATAATTACGATAATAGAATAATAATAAAATAAAATGTAATAATATAATAAAATAGATATATAATAAGATAATATCAAAAAAAAAAATAAATAATAAAAATAATATATAAAAAAAAACGTCCACTTTTTCTTTCTTATTTATACTTCCTCCCGTGGGCAAAGGCAGAGGCCTACCAAATTTCACTGGAGTTGGGGAGAACCAGATTACTTGAAAATGAGCATAGGTGTTAAGTTCTGGATAAGGGTTGGATAGGGACATGTGGAAGACAGTTGCACGAACATCCTTTCTCAAAGCAGGGGGGTACGCAACTAGGGAGTCCAAAGAGCTATTCAGGAAAGTGCGATGGATTAGCAGTGTGCAACAGCTAGTTAACAACTGGAGAATGGGAGAGGAGTTAATGACGAAGTTGAGAAGTAATAAGTCGATAAGCCTTGAGATCTCATCAAGCGAGAAAAAATTGTGCTGGAACGCATCCTCGAGATGATGCATCTCATAGTAATATAATATAAAATATAATATATATTATATTATATATATATATAATATAGAATTATATAATATATATATATAATATATAATATATAGTATATTATATATAATATATAATCTGATATAATATAATAATAATACTATATACAGCTTGGTCAAAAGTGCATCTGCAAACAGGTAAAGTACACTTAGAAACTGTTCAGAGTATAAGTACAAGTACAAGTAATTGTAATAGTACAAGTAAAGTGCAGGTAGTCAGTACAAGTACTGTATGAAAACATGCATAATATATATTATATAATAAAATATATAAAATATAGTATAAATATATCATGATATATGTATATTATAAATATATATGTATAATTATAATATATAAATATTATATTATAATAAAATATAGATATAATATATATAAATATATATAATAAATATATATATAAATTATAATATATATAGCCTAGTATATATAACGTATATATGAGGGGGCTGTTTTCCCTCATAGTCTCCTTATAGAACAGAAGCGGACATTGGAAATAATTAACACGGTTTATCTTAGGTTACTTAGTTAGAATAATATAGAAATGGGTATTTATTAATTGCCATAACATTTTATCTAGTCATAGGATTAATATGAAATTTGTTGTTAATGAATAGTACAGTTGACAATAGTCATGCATTGGATGATAAACAATAGTTTTTTGATTTATGAGTTAATGATTATGTTATACAGTGATATTATAATGTACAGTTGTACAATAGTATGTTAATTTGATTTATTACCATAGTTTTTGAGTTAATGGAAGTTTGATTATACATGTAATTATGTATCTGATATACTGTCTTTGGAAATTAGCAGGTCAGTACTACGTTATTTAGCATATAGTTAATCTAAGATATGAACGACGTGTATTGCTATCAGTTAGTTATAAGTGCAAATGTGTAGCCAATAAAAAAAAGACTAATTTAATCAATTGTACAGTCCTGTGGAAGTTTTCCAATCTCTAAAAACTCTACCAGTCAACCCGCTGAACATTGCTTACAACCCTTCAGTAGTAGGAGAGCTATTTCCCGGACTACGAAAAACCACTTCAAAAAACCCACCACATCGAACCACATTTAAAAACCCACCAATTGCAACCACCAACGAAAAACCGCCAATCAAAACCCCTACCCACTCCACAAACCCCCCAACCCAAAAAACCCTACAAAACCCCCCGAATTTTTGGCACGCCTAATTTTTGGCAACCCATATGTTTGTCTGGAAACCCTAATGTTTTAGCACCCTTCGCAGAAGGTTGCCAGACTGGAGGCCGAGCTCCATCGTAAATTATTGCCCCCCCGTATTTACCACCTAATTTTCGTCATGGGTCAGTTGTTGCGCACGGTATTTTGTGATTGTCTTAGGGGCTTACCCTTTTTAAATGTCTAACCTTTTAAAGCCGTCGGTTTCCCGCCGCGGTGAACCTTGGTAAATCTGGCCACCGCAGGTGCGACCTCCAATCCAGTCCCGCCGCGTTCCCGCCGCCGGGTGCGTTTCTGCCGCCGCGTTTTCCCGCCCGCCGCGAGCGCCGGCAGGCGCCATATTTCCGCGTTCCCCGCCTGAAACGTTGGTTCGAATCCACCCTCCCGAAATAAAAGGTAATCGTTCATAGCCCGACGTGGATGTGAAGCGTATGTCAACCGATAAGCCGGGTTCCCAGAATTCCGCAGGTGCTAATTGACCGAGAGAACTCCCATTCCTAAGTGTAACGGAACTCTCTGTAAGTTAAAGGTTCATACTCATCATACAATAGACACTGAAGTACATGCGCGTTAAATACAAGCGCTAGTGAGGACACCTATGAGTTTTAGTCTTAGACTGCCATACCATTACACTGCATTGATTTACAGCCTACTTTAAATTAATAAATGTAATCCCTAAAAAATAAAATGACAACAGCAGATAAAAAAATGGTAGAAAAGAATAAATACAAATAATATCTTATTTAGAAAATATACAATCATTAAAAAAAATAAATATTTTTATTTTAACAATATACATAAAAATATTATGTAAATTAAATGAATTAATATGTTTATTTTATAGTGAAATTAGTGCCTCAATGACCTGGGCTGACCAGTGCGGCACTACCTAAAAACAAGGAGCCTCTTTTGAGGTGTGGGACAACCTTTTATGCCATTGTATTAGCGTGACTTTCCATATCTTATTGGCCCTCATTCAAAGATCAGAACCACAACGTTATCGTATATTTTCCTTATTACGTAGGCTGAGCGGAGCATATAGGATATGGATATCTTGGAATGTAAATTTCACCATCTTCTTCAACCATCATTGTGCGTTAACAGCTAATGCGAGGTGTACGTCTTGTAAGCCTTGATCCAGTGTTGTAGAAGTGGTTCGCATTCGTTAAGACAATCCGTCAGAGCCGTAGTCTACTCAACTCTAAATCATGCTTATCAAAGTGAACTTAGCCAGCTTGGAATATAATATGGTGCTCGGTGTCCCTTGTTCGAGCCGTTAAGCCCCTTCTTTCAAGATTTATAGCAAACTCGAAGTCATTCTCTGTACTGCGATGGCGAAAGTTAGGACCCGTCACACGACTGTCACTATTCTCAGGTCCATCTCATCCCGTCATGGTTCCTCAAGAATTTCCCGTATCAGGAATCATATGCCACCTTTACGGGCGTAAAACACAGCTATCGGTATCACAGTAAAGTACGAGACGCTGACCTAGAAGAAATCGTAGGAGTAATATAATTCGCCGCTCGCATCACTGTGGTTAAGGACGCACACAGTATTAGCCTTTGCGTTTAATTAGTGAAGCCGTAATGTGTAACTTAACTATATGTTTTAATACTACCCGAACCAAGAGTTTTAACTTAAACAGCTCTCTTCATTAACCCAGACTGGGCGAACTCCGTGCATACGATAGTCCCTCATTCTTAGGAATACGTTGAGCTAGTTTTCCCCATAGAATTAAGGAGCAGCTTGGCTATATATCGCATTCCAGGATGCGTCAATAATGTCTGGTCAACGTGGTAAGCTTCAATGTCCTTGAAATCTGCAGTAGTGAAGGAAATCTCGCAAGGTTTTAAAGGGTATACCATCCGGTAACCGCCGAGCCTCAGTCCTTCTCATGATCAAGAACGTTTCCAACGTATTGGCCAAATTGTCATTTGAGTGTAAATTTTCATATCAGGATCTTTTTTTTTTTTTTTTTTGATCTCAATAGCCTTTCTTATTACAGTAATGTCCGCTCAGGATAGCAGTACCGCGCCTTTAGCATGCCCTGGTGTCGTGTGTCTGCATTTTCTTCATACCTATTCGCTGCATGTTCTACAAAGAAAATATAACCCGATGTCATAGGGGCGGGAGACAGGAGTGTACAGTTTCTAGGCGTAATGACCGACAATACGGAGAGTCCGAAATGTGGAAAGCATTCTTGAACGAACTTCTATGGAAAGGAAGATCGCCTACCTAAATTTCGTGGGTGTGCCTGCTGGAAAGGGTTGTTTGCCTGAACAAAAGGATCAGTGGAGTGAAATCTAGGTACGTCAATTGAACGATCTGTCGTGGATAATTAGTATACGAAGGGCTCGTACGCCCCGTACAACGCTTCAACCAACCTCAGTTCGCAATTTGAATTCATTACAAATTGACGCGACGATCGACTAAACTTCTCAGTTCGTGTTTCATCGGTTGTGTTTACAACAGTGACCTCACCTTTTTCATTTTCGCCCATTCGCACTCCCATATTCTAATAACCTCGTAACCTGGAGACTTATAACCCGCTTCTTGTTATGGTTGTACTGTACCTATCAAGACTTGATTTGCCATAGAGTTTTTCTAAGCCTTTCTTACACGCTTGATTGATGTCCGTGAAATACACAGCCATGGAAGAGAAAGACAATCTTCTTCATGGCTGTACCAGTTGGAGGAGGGGGGCGTCTCTTATTCAGTTCTATCATTTGTTTCATTAACGTTGAGTTGACGGGACGATAAGAACTCGTTAAGGTGACAGGCAATGGCTTCAGCGGGATTCACGTACCGTCAAGGCCTTAGGTAATGTGTTGATAAAATTTACGTTCGCCACCATTCTGCATGTTCGATCGATGACCCTTATGACAGTCTCATGAACGTGAAGCATTTCACACCGGTTCCATATAGTATGTGATCATCAGTGCGTCCTATTAGGCCATGTAGTGTCAGGCATAAAGTGCATTTTATGTATCATGAATGGATAATGTACCGCAATGGTGAACAACAAGCAGCAGTCCGACGTATGATACTAAAGGAAGTGCCCCTTGAATCTCTCGAAGGATTGTGAAATATAACACTCTATAACAGCAGTACGTGTACTTGTTCCTCAGATATCGTAGTCCCTTATTGCTAACTGAATGATACGAGCGTGTCAAATCAGCCTTTTCACTGTCGGACATGCGAGCTGTCTCAAAGGTCCTTGATCCGGAAAGTTTTTCCCTTGGTAAGATTAAATTCAAGGGTAGAAAAGGTGGAAAGAAACTTGAGAAAGCTCAGACACGTGTAAATGCCCATGCATTATAGGGAGTTTTTTTCAGTGCAGCAAGGACATAAACATCTGTGTCCTTAACGGAGTACGTGGTTAGCTGTCATAGTTATAATTTTGGTTCCACGCTTCACTGGGTTGGAAGATATGGAAGGACGATAGGTCCGAGCAAGGGCAGTTTGCTGTCACAAACCTGATCCGTGCGAACTTACCGCCGTTGAGCTGCGCAACTAGAGATGTTTGCGTTCTTGTGTTTTATTACAGCAAATCTGAATAATAATAGTTGAGAAAGAAGATCGACTGGGCACTGTCTCATACTCTCTGTTGCTTCCAGATCAATGAATATTCGTTCGAGCTGTACGCAATCTCACAGCGGTGCTGGAATTGGCTAAGTTTCTTCCTCCCCGCAGTTACTGCATACGTAGGCAATCTCAATGAAGTATGGAAGCATACTGTTTTTAATGCGGCGCCCTCCTCTTCACGCTTATTAGATTATAGGTTTCGACTATCAATAATAAATGTGAAGGTAGGACTGAACGTTGGCGACGCGATCATGCGTGGTACCTTGATCTGCTCATGAACATGATGACTAACGCCTCTATGTCCATACTTCTCGGAATATCTCCACATTTTATGCATGCAATGTTGGTGTTTGCCCCTGTTTTCAGCTAGGACTATCCTCATACGCATAAATACAATACGGTTCAGAAGACTCTGCATGGAGGTCCTGCATGTAAATTTAAGACATTTCCGCATATAGAAGTCAGGATGCAATCATCACAATGTAAAAGCGTAGATGTGTCGCCGGTGAAGGCTTACTTATATTAAGAGCATGTATCCGCATGCTGTATTAGCTCCACATCGCTTTGTATGGTTAATTAAATGGCGGTGAAGCTCAGCACCTGGTGACCAAAAATGGTCCCTGGATAATTCGTGGGTCTACCACCTACGCTAGCCTTGATGGAATCTCCGGGAAAAGGAAAAACTAATAATGGTTCTCGGAGTCAATATATTACAAAGAGAGGTAAGTCCCTATTCTGTTCATGAGGTTTAAACATTATTCTGCAGTGTCCGTTATCGTCTTAGTAAAAACAATATCCTCACGTCAATTTTCCTCTATACTTGCAAAAATCCACCTTTAGGGTCTTCATAAGTCAGACCGCACTGAGTTGCGATCTTCCCGCTAAGTAGTAGATGATCTAGGTGTAAATGTTTTATATTAGGCGTGCAGATTGGCCTGGTTTTAGGAAACTGAGGTGGAGTATAGCGATGCAGCGATAGCCTGATAACCCGCACCCACACTGGTTCTTTATACTCCTACAATCGATGTTGATACCTAACTGCACTGTGTTTCGGCGTAGGGGTGTTAAAGATTTCACAGAAGAAGGGTCAATTGGCCATTACTCCGGATTGTGACATATCCTGGAACAATCTTAAGACGAATCGTCAACATAGCTGGTCAGCAGACGAAAGAATTCTAGAAACCGATCCGACAATCGGGCGAGATCTGGGTCGACTAGCTCTCATGAGGAAATACGGATTGGATTGGCCTCCATTCCATCCGTAAAAAGAAACCGGCACCTGAGGTATACTCTCGATAATGTCACTACGCTTCTTCCTGTTTCTATCACACTGTGTATAAGTTCTAACAACATCGTTAGAATGTCTTGGTGCGTTAAAGACCGTCCCTGGTTCGATAACGCACTCGAGAGCGGTTGGTTGATAGCCCTGATCAGCCATCGCACCTCCGAGGGCGATCGCTTCCAACTCGGTAGAGAAGGCGTAGGGTGATGTGGCCACCTTCACCTCTTCATCCGTCATGAAAACTCACGCGGTCGAAGGACCCGCAAACAGCCCGGTCGTTACATCCGTCCAGGTGCCTTGTCTGTTAGGCCACATCTGGCAAAAAGAAATCAAAACAATTGGTGTACATACATATGTAACAATATTTGTTCAGTATATTTTCAGTAAAGATAGAAATAATAGATTGTAAACTACCACGCATTCCCGAAGTGGGATATTCCTTTCAAAAGGGGGTGGGGCATCGGTTTCTGCACAACCGTGGATTCACCAGTATCCTAAGGCGGCCTTGATTACGGGCAGGCACTCCAGAAGATTTCTGTTGAAAGGTGAAAAAGAACGTGTAAGCGTAAATGTAGATTAGTATAGGTAAATATATACGGATCCAGAATTGAAATTTGCTTACCTTTCTTGTTTGCCCGTCCCAACGGCTGGAGAGGATGTAGAAATGACTTGGGACGCTGTCTGTACGATATCTGAATTGGGATGATAGCTACTGGCACCACGACTGTTGAACGTTACGCGTTTTGGACATCAGCGCTACGACGAAAGTCTACGCTTTCAAGCTTGGATGTAACACTCTTTATTAGGCTGTTGGCTCCTGCGTGTAATCTATACGACGGAAGAAACATGTAGTAAATGAGAACAAATGTAGATGTGTATTAGAAAGCTTATAGAAAGATAATTAGGGAACAGTAGAATTGCTGAACATCCAATCCTTGATTCTTCGGCAACGGTTTGGTTGTAGAAATACTCCCTCCAAAGACAAGCTGTGCGGCACTGCTCTTCAGCGACACTGGTTATGCTTGGATTTGGCTTCGTCAGCGTTTCAGTTGAAGATGTAGCCGCTCGAGTTCGATATTAGTCTTCTCGTAACAGGAATTGCATCCTGATACATCCGGCTTATTGACAATTGAGCATATACCAACTGGATGAAAACAGTAATTAAGTAATATATATATATAATATATATATATAATAATATATATACATATATAATATAGATATATATTATATGAAATAATTAATATATAGTATATAATATATAAGGAAAAAATGATGTAAGAACGTCTAATGAATATGTAAAGCTTAACGAAACCTACTCTAGGTGAATCCCATATTTCTTTTCGATTGAAAATTATGATAACTCATCTTTCCATCACTTCAACGGCTTCCAAAGCTAAATTTATAAGAAGATCCGTAGATATATCAAGATCAATTTCATTAGTGTTCGCTGGTACAGGAAGGGGTATTTCGTTCTCGGTCGGTTGACACTTACGTGTAAAAATAATAAATATATAAATATTATATATAATATATATATAAAATATATATTCATATATATATATATTATATATATATAATTATATATATATATATATAATATATATAATACTAGATAATATTTTTAATAATAAAAAATGAAAAATATAAAACAAAATATAAATAATATTATAAATAATATAACGTCACTTCCCTTTTGCAGCATTGCCGATATCGTCTTTCGTTCCATGCATCAGCCGATGCTTCATAGGTTCGCACAAGCTTCTACTAATTCACCAAGCCTCAATCGACATTCCCGAGTAAGGACTCGCCACAGGTGTCTCAATCTCCACTGAAAATACGGTTTTAATCCTCGCTTTTTGATTTAAGTTTTTCCAGACATATTTCGTTTTCTTCTTCAACAATTCTTTCCACAGAGTGTAAAACACTGAAACAGAATGAATAATATATACTAATAATGATAATATACGCTTAATTAAATAAATTATTATAGTATAATATATTAGTATATATATAAATAATTATATATATATATATAATATATATATATAGAACTAAGAAATTTATATATTTATATAATAGATATATAAACATATTATTTACAATGAAGGCATATGAGATGTCAACAGCCAACGCGGCAGTCCCTTGAAAACACTTCTGACTATATAGCCTTGACGTCAAGGTTTAATATGCCAAGAATTAGCCCTTAGGGATGAATATTTAAGCCTAAGTGCGTAAAAGGTTAACTATACTCCTTAAGTTTACAATGTAATTTCCAAAATGAAGCGACAATATCTAAATCTAATATATATATATATATAATATATATATATATTATAATATATATAAATAATTTAGTCTATTTTTCTGTACATTTCAGAAATTATGTATTTAGTGCAAAGTACTTGTTTTATGATAAATTCAATTAATCAGGTTATCATTATGACTAACACTATTATAAAATATCTTTTTATTGAGTAGAATTGCATTTTCTATTTTGGTGTAGAATAATAAATCGTTGAGTAGGGATTCCCGTGCAAATACATAACGAATTCAAAGAGAGGTTTTTTGAGTAATCCATGTAAAAAAGTAAATGGCATAGAGTCAACATAGCTGCGAACGAGTCTGACGGTAAACCGAAACGTTAAGGTTTTCATGTAGCTTGAATTATTGTTTCTTAGGAACTGTTTTATATAAGGGGAAAATATAACGACGATGATGCAAGGAATCAACTGAAGCAACAGTTTCTCAAGTTTGGTACAGTACAGCCCAAAGGCCGTGAGCAGAGTTCCCAATCTAGGTTAAGTGTTAAATATCAAACCCTCCGCCTCCTATTTTATTCTTCTATTCATCTACTGCATAGTGTATGCTTAAACACTTACTGATGCCAGTAACAACCACAAAGTCAGCCTCGTTATCAGTTATCGCCTTTAGAATACGTTTCTAATCGTCTAGTGTCAATGAGACCGGTTTACCATTAATGAACCAAGACTGAAACAGGAACCTGTAAGCCCGATGCAAAATTTAAATTCAATCCTAATGACCCACTCGTACCAAGCCCTTAAATGAAGTAGATGCAGAGAAGAAAGGTCGGCTGTTAGTTCATAAGCAAATAAATTAGAATGTCAAACTGTAATCTTTAGTGTAATACACGTTCCTGTATCACTCACTGCAGGAGCTACCAGGTCTAGAAAGGCCGAGAAACACAGCGACTCATGGGAATGGTGCTATCCCAGACGTTTGTCCCTACCGCTTGAAATCCAGCCGATTCGAAGACTGATCCGTTGAAATTGAAATCTTGGAATTAAGCGGCTTTTATACTTGGCCTGTTACAGCTGTAGCTCGAGATCCCACACAATTTCGGGCAGAGTAGCAATTAAATGTTAGGGATATATCATTTGATAAAACAGGTGAAGTTAAAAATCTTGTCTCCATCGTATCAAAGGGTACTTTGCGGTGAGGAAGAAGGTGATTTTCAAATTTCAAAGATGTCTGTCGCCGTGAGTGTACTTTGCGTACATAAATAATAGGGTTCCTCCAACAATTTGAATAAATTGGGGCGGGGGAGTCTCGTAGCAATCGCTTGTAGTGCTTACTTTCAAAGCAAACTGCGGCGCAGCCCCAGTCAATTTCAAAACTTAGGTCCACACTCGGGAGTAGAGAGTCGCTTCCTCGAATTAAGTAGATTCCCCATTATCGACGTAAATATTCCGTAGGTGTTCTGTAGAGTTCACGCAGCTCTGTAATATGCTTATCTACAGTCTTTAAAGCTGTGAACCCACAGGATGCAGTGTGAATTGTTTGCATCTCACGAAAGTTTAAAAAAGATTGTCGTAGCATTTTAGGGGTATAGAAGAGGGTGCCTATAACAGGTGTTTCATAAGGAATATTCCAACCTGCTGAAAGGGTATAACAAGAAGTACCGCTCAGTGTAAACGAATGATCTCGGTGTAGCAGTAGGTGTCCGCTTCCGCTTCTGATAAAAGTGCACTTTCAAGTATAAAGTGGATGGCGCAGGGGTCGATGTAAAAGGCCCGAACCAGCTACTATAAAACTCTAAAGTCATCCGTGTTGGGAAATCGAAGTGAGTGGGTTGATAGATACGAAACTGCATTAAGTCAGACTCACTTGGGTTGGCGGAACAAAAAGATTTAAATTCGAATTACAACAGCCATAGAGAAGCACTGGTTAAGAAATGCATCCTGTCGGGCCAAAAGCTTTCCTAAGAATGAATAGAATATAAGATCACACCTCTTATATACTTCCAAGATAAGGCATATCCTGATGGGTCCAGTTCATTCGTACCTTTAAGCGAGGTAAGAAGTGTTTTCGATCTTGTGTAATAGAACTTTTGCATTATGTGTCCATCATGGTCAGAGTAACCAGTTCAATCTCTATAGTCAGGAATTGTACAGTGGGAGGAAATCTTCCTGTCTGCTGGCAGTTCAATTGTTTAATAAAAGAAGCCCGAAGTAGTGACTTCACAGGTACTAGGCTACCGTACAAACGATCAGTAACCAAAGGAGTTATGATAAGACGACCACTTAATGTAGTTTACAGGGCGGAACTTCATTTCGGCAGTGCAGAATCCATCGGCAGATTGAATCGGAACAAAAGTACGTATCGTCAGAGATGGTGAAAGAGAAACAAACCAACTCACTACGGGATTTTCGAAAGAAACAAACATAAGCAGATGAGGATAAGAGTAGGAAAGCGTATAACTCATGTACATTTAAACGCACCCGATACGGATTCTTTATACAGGAATAGACAACAGTTGAAGTAATATGACCGAGATTCGCAAGAGGATTATTACGAGTATAATTTTCAGAAGTTGAGTAAGTCAACGTAATACAGGCACATATATGTTGTATGAGGACTACACACAAGTTAAGAAATGCTTACGGAAAAACCTGAAGATCATTAAGTGAATTTCTTCTGAGATAAATAGACATGTAATAAAAATTTCAATGTTAAGAAAATGTCACGACATTCCAAATGAACTGTTGCGCTCGAAAATAAACTAACATGATTTCTATATCGTGATCTTTTCACATATATATTAGGAGATGGTGTGCATGTACTAAGAGAATACCTAATGGAAAACGATCTGTGCGAATGGAATATTTGTAAAGCTTTCGAAAGAGTAAGTTTGAAATAAGCGTAGAATGAACCTTTAGGGTAACGCAGAAATATATTTAAAAGGAAATCTGTGTATACTACATCCTTACTGAACTAACAGATGTCAATCTTGGAGGACGTGCATAAATTCATGTTCCGTACACCTGCGACATGTCTTATAGCCGGTCCAACGGGGTGCGGAAAAACATTTGCAATACTAAAATTATTAAGTGAATTAGAGATATTTGAAGACCATCCTGTGAAAATAATATGGTGTTAGGAACTTCAAGATATACGAAGTATAAGAAAACTTATAGAATACAAGAAAGAAAACAAAAACGTTAGAGAAAATAAAAAAGAACATAAGGTTATAATACTGGACGACCTTTCAGCGAATAAGGTGAAATATTGAGCAGTAGCCGAAACATTGACAGTTTATCCATCATCTAAATTCAATCGGTGGTTCTTCATAACCAGAATTTTCACCAAAGCAAGCATAACTGCCGCAGTATCCGTCATGTGATAACCCCAGTATTTGATATCTATTTTCGTCAGAGACGCGACAGAGTCAGATAATTGCAGCCAGTCCCAACATGTCCCTTCAAGGAAAGAGTTTCTTAAACGTTAATAGTAAGAGGGTTCCTCGATACTCACGTTATTTGATGTGCGACTTCACCTAAAACACTACAGGAGTTGCTGCACACCAACATTCTAACATTACCGAATACGCGAAAAAACATGTTTATTTCCCGGAAAATGAGGATAAAGAAATAAATGGTAATAAAAATTATAAAAATAGTAAAAAAGAAAAAGAAGAAATACAAGAAAACACTGCATTTGTAAACTGTATCTGTGAGATCTGTTTAAATATGGTAAAAGGTCATACCATTGAAAACTGTTCAGAAGAGAAAGTTACGATGTACAGGCAACATGCATTCCGAACTCTTGCGTAAAGTTAAGAACTAAGAAGAAGTTAAAGATAAAAGAACGGTGTTACAAGGGCGGAGGAGTTTTCCTCCTTACCTCCTGTAGTTTGTCCTTGTTGTCTAAACTGTTAAGGGCAATGCACGCTAAGAATGAAGGAAGGCTGATAGTAATCCCCTTCGAAAAATACAAAGTACAGGATATTCTCTGGTATTCCGTCCTCACTACCCGAACACTTCTCTGATCCCCGCCATTGAACAGGTACGTATTTTTGAAAAGGAATGTAACAAGATATATAACTTCAAAAGTTATGTAGACCGAGCAAAAGTGAAATATCGGAAATATTACAAAATCTTAGAAGTCAAAGAACAAGTATACAGATGCATCCTATGTCAAACGGAGTTCAACAAACGCGGACCATGAATAGAAAGGATTTTAAAAGGTTTTTAGAAAACAGCCTTACCACCTACCAGTTGAAGAGATAAAGGAACGCATTAAGTGATACATTTAAAAGATTCAGTGTAAATGGAACGAACTAGGACAGATTGTAATTAATGAGCGCATGGCAGGGTCAAATAATAGTCAGAACATTAGTCGCAGACTTAATTCGAACTCGGAAAAGAAACCTAATACAGGTTTGGGATGCCCATTAACACGTGCTACAGGGCTTAATTTCCGCTAGGATCTAAGTAATAAAAGCAAAGGCTACAACGGAATTGGAAATCATAGCAGAGCACGGAGCGAGCTGTAGGTATACAAGTGAGAGGCTACAAGGAATATACATCGTAAGAGCAAAACAATAATAGTCCTCAAGTAATAAGAAAAAGGCGAAATGAATTAGCGCGAAACTGGTTAAGAATGTAATATACATTACGTCATTTGATTACAACTGATTCACTCTCATCATAAAATACTCAGAAACCACGACGGACAGGAATATACAAGAATACACACACTCATTCTTGTATATACAAGAACGCGGTTAACGCAATTAGGCCTAAAAGTGTAGCTCCACCCCCTATGTATCACCATCATATCTCTTAATCCTATTGCTGTGATTGGCTGGGGGGCCGTAAGACAGTAATCGGGGGTGGAGCTAAATAAGCTCCGCCCACCTCTTATTCATGTATATAAACCCTGTGCGTGCTCTGGCAAACCATATATTTGTATTCCTTCCTTCCAGTGGTTAGTAGCTGTGTTACGAACGAAATGACGTGCTTAGTTAGAAAGATCAGAAGCGAGTTAAAGTCTGGGTCGTGGTTCTCAGCATGGCGCATGTCATCCGCGGTTGAAGAAGGCCATCGAGGGGATACGCTACAAACTCTTAGCCCCACAACCGCTATGAACAAACCTTGATCTCATCTCTGGATGAAATCTCAGAGTCATCAGGAAGGGTTCGGGACTGGGTAGACTAAAGAATACATATAGACCTCAGGTTGTTAAATGGAATGGGGGCTGGCTATATACTAAAGTGGTGCTGAAAATGCACAAAGCGTTTAACATTGGGTTTTCTCCTTACATGCAGAACGTTCCGAGGATAACATGATAGGCTGTTGGCCTGTCGACGTAATCGCGACATCTGTTTCTCATCAAAATGTGCCATGCCGTAACAATAAGTGCGTTAAAGATCCATCGAGTTGTCTAAGAGAATGAGTGAATCAACAACGATTAAAGATACGAATACCTGAGGACTTAAATACCGTGTCACACCGCCCTGGTTGACAATATCCACAGTTCCAGTTCTGTTAACTCGAAACACGTGTGATAAATGATAGAGGGTCGTCGACCGTAATCGCTTAACATCAGCCTTTGGAATGAGGAAGAGTGTGAAACGATGACAAATCATTCTCGAAGATGTGCCGGCAGAAATGTATATGTTATATACGAGAGGGAGGCAGGATAGAATCCTACGTGAAACGACGCAAGCTAATTCTTCGAGCATTAAAGTAATTGATCAGATTATTACGTGTAATATTACCCGCTGTGTAAATATTATCGACCAATGGTAAATAAAATGTTTTTTTATATTTTGCACATTTCCTTTAGATCTTAGGTTATATGACATATAATAATACAGTATAGATATATAGTTATATATTATAGTATTATATTTATATAATATATATAATAATATATATTATATATATAATATATATTACTATATTAGATAATATATATGTAATTTAATGGTTGATTTTCATTTTATGTTATTAATTTATTTATTCTAATTATCAAATTGTTTATTTTATTATTTTAACTTATTATTGACTTTATTTTAGTTATTTCTTTTTATCTGTATTTAAATTTATTTGTCCATCCTATCTATTAATTTATTTTATTATTTTATTTATTTTCTTATTTTTCATTATTTTAATAGAATTTTAAATATTTTTTATTTATTTAATTTAATTATAAGTATTTATTTGGTATATTTTGGCAATTTCCTTTCATTATTTTTATTATGTTATTTTGTAAATATAAAATAGCTGTTGCAAAGTATATGTATATATATATAATAATATATATAATATATATAATATATAATATATACTATATATATTAAATATAATATATAATATATATATAATAATATATACTACTATATTATATATAAAAATCGTTACCACTATTGAACAGTAGCGTTGACATGGGGGCAGAGAGTGTGACAATATGTTAACCTGAGGGAACCAAATGTTTGGGGCGCTCAACAGGTTGCTTTAAGGCATCCAGCTATGAGAAAAAAGAGTAAAAAAATTTAGAGGGTGAAAGGGCATTTACTACATAGACTGTAAGAATAAAATGTCTACGCGGAAAACCATAGCGTTCGCACTCGATAAGTGTGTGGCAATTTAGAATTACACGGAAAAATGATAAATATAGGTCTATAATGATGGAATCAATACGACTTTTACTATTCGACGTGTACTATAGATACCATGGCTTGAAACCGTTAAAAGATAAAGAATCAGTTACGTCTGCCAGTGCAGTCTGAAAAATTATAAGGGAAGAGAGAGAAACGCCTACCATCAGTTGGCACGTGATCAGGCAGAGGTCAAGGGGCGGGATTTCAAGAGTGACTTGGGGTTAGAAGATATTACAATACATTTTCCGTAACCAAAGCTGGCTTGTGAAAGATCCAGCGTACTATTAAGGAGCGCATGCATAGGTATTTACTAAATGTAACACTTTTAATATATTAAGATATACAGACGATCTGGTCTATTCTTATACACAGATCCTGTACCGATAAGAACTAACAAAACAGCCACCTTAGAATGTCAAACGAGACGCGTAGCAACATCGTAGGGTCGAAAAAGGAACAAAATAAAAGATAATTCAGGAATAGAAGGGTGAACGATTACTGTATAAGAAGTATCGCGGAACCGAAGAAAGATTTCAGAAGGGGTAGAATCGCGGATGGACCTAGTGAGTTTTTATAAAGTTCACAATAACCGGTCGCAACACGACGTGAATAGTTTTAAAGTTATATATATATATAGTAGATGGTGTAAAAATAAAAGGAGGGTTCTATAGGCAAGAAATACAGAAATACAAAAGGTAAGGTTCAACCCTGTAACTATAATAAAAATGGAAAAAATATTATATAGAGGCAGAGGAAAAAATAAACAGGTACTGGTGAAATGGAGGGGGTATCCTTCTAAGTTTATATACTTATATAAAAAGCAAGTGCAAGGGTTAAGAATCATAATCAGTTGATATCATGATCATGGGAGGTTAGAGTCACTTTAATCTAAGCTCTACACTCAGCATCCATGGATTTACACCGGATAAATATCTCGCGATTTTACAGACTGAACTACGTCTACCATGTTTACTCTTGAAACGAGCAGAGTAAATGAAGTCGGGGTTATGTGAAATGATATTTAAACACGAGATAGAAAATTTACCATCATCTATCTGGATGACCGTGGACAGGAGCTGTGAAATCGTGTGAAAACAGATTACAAGCGGAAGGTACTCGATTTCTGAAAAGGAACTCACACATACACGTGATCTGCCTAGGTCCAGGATTGCTACAAAAGAATACTTTATTGAGGAATTTACTTTGCGGAGGTCATATTTTAAATCAGTCTCTCTATGTCTATAAAGTCAAAGGAAGTACTATAGATATAGTATAATATATCTATAGTTATATAAGATAATATAACATATATAAATATATATTATAATATATATTATATATATATATATAATATATATATATATATATATTAATATATATAATGAATATATATATAAATATATTTGAATATATAGGGCATGTTGGGTAGAAACTGTACTGGGTCCCTACCGAGGTACCGTATCTATCCAACCATGATACCTAACTAAGCTTGTTATATTATAGTTTAATGTGTATATTAATATATATATAATTAAAATAAAAAAAATAAACAAATTAAATAAAATAAATAAAATAATACAATAAAATAATTTAATAAAATAGAAATAAATAATTCACATCAAAAATATATACTAAATATAATATATAAGTAGGCTTAGGTTAGGTTAGGAATAAGGCATGTCACAATAGCAGTACAAGTTTCACCAATTAGATATTATTACTAATATATAATTTATAATATTAAATACTAATATATCTAATATAGTATATATTCTAGATCGATGTATAAAATTATAGTTTGTATTGACATAATAATAAAATCGCAAAGGTTAGAAAACAAAAATGATCCAGAAAGAAACAAAAGAATTAGAGAAAACAAAATAGTTCATTCGCAATATATAATTAAATAAAATAACAAGTTAATGGTTAGGTTGGTAGGCTAAGAAGGACCAGCTTTCATCGGTCAGATCCAGCTCCGTCCTCTAACAATGCTATAAGATATATAACTACATATATAATTATATATAAAATAATAATATATATATATATATATATCATATTATATACTACTATAATATAATATAATATAAAATAATAAATAGATAATAAATAAAATAAATAAACAAAAAAAAATTAAATAGATATAAATATAATAAAAAATAAATAACAATATTTCACTCGCAAAAATATGAAATAAATATACGACGTTAGGTGTAGGTTAGGTTGGAAACACGCGTCCCTTTCTTTCCGCTCAATACATCTCGAACACTTGATAATATATACTAATTATAATATATATATATATATATATAATATATATATATAATAATATATACTAGTAAATATATATATATATATATAATATAAATATAGAATATAGAATATATATAGTAATCATAAAAATAAATAAAACAAAACATAAAATAAATAAATGAGAAAAATCAAGTAAAACAGTATAGATAATCCTGACAAAAAAAGGTGTAAATAAGCAAAAAATGTTCAAATATAAATATAAATGGTAGGTAGGTATAAGGTTAGGATAAGATAGGTACCTCGTTAGGCACAGTACAGTTTCCGCCCGATGCTATATATATAATTATATATTATCTAATTTACATATTTAAAAAAATTCATTTCAACATGAAAAGGATATGTAAATAAATCTAATATATATATATGTAATATTATGTATTTAAAATAAAAATAAAAATAAATAATAAAAATAAATGAAAATCAGAATAAAAAAAAAATAATATAAATAAACAATGAAATAAAAAATTTTTTGATATAAATATATATATGAAAATAATATTAACAAGTTAGGTTAGGTTACGGTAGGAAAAGAATAGGAGCTACCGTCGTTAGTTCACAGTTCCCATTTTTACCAATTTGCCAATTATACTATATATATAATATAATATATATTAGTATAATATAGATATATAAAGATATAATATATATAATATATAGCATAATTATATATAATTAAATAAACCTAAATGTCATAAATAAATAAAATAAATAAATAAAATAAAGATAAAAGAATCAAAAAGAAAAAAAAATGTGAACATAAACATAATACTTAAATATAATATACAAGTTAGTTAGTTAGGACTAGGCAAGAAGGTACCTCGTAGGTACAGTACAAGTTTCTACAATGCCTATATATAATATATAAATAATATATAAATTATAATATATATATATATAAATATAATATATTATAGATATATAATTATATACTATATATATTATAATACTAAGATAAATTATATATATATATTCACATTCAGTAAAGCTAAACATTTATCTATGGGTATTGGCAAAATGCCTACAAAACTTAATAATAAAAAATTCGGGAGCTTGAAATAAAATAATATCTATTCTTAAATACGTATATATATATGTATATAATACAAATGTAATATATATAAATAAAAAATATAAAAGATATATATATATATATATATTATACATCAGTTAAGGCTAATAATTTATTAATACTGATGTGATAATTATGAAAAATTTTAATAACAATCGGCAGATCTGCTAAATATCTACTTGTAAGATAAAATATAATAATACAGTAATAAAATATATATATATATATAATATATGATAATATAATAATTATTAATATATATATATATGATATATAATATATATATATATAATATATATAATAATATGACATTCAGTAAAAGTATGTAAACAAACTCGCTTTATATTAGATAATATATATATTATACTAATATTATATACTATATATAATATAGTATAATATATATAATTAATATCATAATCCAGTAAACACGCACATACAGTTTATCTATCGGGAGGGAAATGCTACAAAACTTAATTCAATAAAATCGATCTGCTAAAATAATACTAACCTTAATATAGATATATATATATAATGATATATATTATATGATATAAATTATATAATATATAATATAATACATATAAAATATATATATATTATTAATTAATATAGAAATATATATATATTCACAGTTCATTAAAAGCTAATAATTTACCTTAAATATATATATACACTATACTATATAATATATATATATAAAATATCATAAATATAAGTAAAACTATTATTTAGATAATATTTATTATATATATATACTATTATATTTTAATGATATTATATTATTAATATATATATAGTTATTTTAATGATTTATTAATCGATATTATTTTATTTAAAGGGGTGGAGATTTATTTTTACTCCTAAGTACGCTTACTGAAGATTATGATTCTATTCGTTGATAATACTTACATACTATAATGTGATCTTCGTGTTAATCGAGGAGTAGTTTTAAATTCACTTTTTAGTAATTTCGATCTATTTCTGATTGGTGATTTGCTTTTGAGCTTATCTGTCCATCTTTTTATACAGCAGTCTTAGTGGGTGAGGTCTCCCTGATCCTTCTGGCTCTCCTGCCCCATTTCTAACTTCAAATTTAAGTTTCGACATTATTCAATTGTTATATTTTTGTAGAGACATGAAGCGTATACATCTTTACATAAGTAAACAACTAAAAGAAAAACTATAGCTTAGTTTAATTCCAATTGAAAATAAAAGTGTTTTATGTAATAAGAATTATTACGCTCATGATCTTTCTTTCAAAATAGGAGTGAGGCCTTTTCGAAAAAGAAGTAGGGTAATTACATTTTAATTTTCGAATACCTTACTATACAAAGACCAAGAAGTTGGATTGTAAAAGGACTATCTTTTTATTTCATACTATTAAATTAGGCTTTCTGAAAAAGTATTTATTTTGTTTTTTCGTCATAAAAAGCATAATCTAATCTTTTAAAATGTTATCTAATATAACATATCACATAAAAATTGGTTTATTAATCTTTATATCTTAAAGAAACATCTTTAAAAGGATAATCCTTTTATATTGGAAAAAGGTATCATATTAATTAATTTAAGATAAGTTATTGTAAAAAGCATCCATAAAAATGGTTTCCCTTCTCAGGTTTAATCTTTCACAGACAAAAGATAAAGCTGGTTTTTAATTTGTTTCTCTCAAAAGATCTTAAGTTATTTACATAGCCTAAAATGCAAAAATGAAATAAGCTTAATATATAGAAACATTTTGTTTTATAACATTATGGAGGCGTGGCGATAGATGTCAAGAGGACGAGCTTAAGGATGCGCCGAGGTAATTGCGCACTAAAAAAAAATCTCTCTCTCCTCTCTCTCTCTCTCTATATATATATTATATAGATATAAATAATAATAATAATTATTATATATTATAATTAAATAATATATATATATAATATATATATATATTATCATAATATAGTATATACTATATAAAATACTAATATATAATATATATCATCAAGGTGGGATTATGACAATACAGTGGGTGGGACGGATTCCTCTCTCTCCTAACAGCTTCTCTCTCCTCTTCGTCTCTCTCTCTCTATAATATATATATATATATATTATATATGTATACTATATATTAATATAATAATATATATAATATCATCAAGTATCCAAGGTGGGAGTATGCACAAACAGGTTGGTGGGACGGGATTCCTCTCTCGTTCTCTCCTCATATCTCTCTCTCTCTCATCTTCCTATATATATATTATATATAATAATATATATAATTATATATATATATATATATATATATATAAATTTATTATATAATTATATATATAATATAATATATATATATAATATAAAATTATATATATAATAAATATATATAGTATATATAAGGTGGAGTATGACATAACAGGTTGGGTGGGACGGATTCTCTCTTCTCTCTCTCTTCGCGACGGGAAAACGCGGAAAATGGCCTGCGGGCGCACCTGCGGGTGTCGAGATTGACAAGGTTCACTGCGGGCAGGGACTACCGCGACGGTTAAAAAAGTTAAGACATAAAAAGGGCTATTCCCCTAAAGACGACATCAAAATTACCGTGGGGCAAGAAATACCCATGATGAAAAAATTAGGGTGCGGGTACATGGTACAACGGTGCTAAAGCAATCCGTTTGGCGGCAACCCTTCTTCGAAGGTGGTTTTGGCTAAAATTAGGGTTGCTCGAAGAAATTGGTGTGTTGTCCCAATAAATCATTTAGGGTTGCAAAAAAATTAAGGTTGCCAAAAATAGGGGGTTTTGGGTGGGGGCGGGGTTTTGGGTGGGTGGGTTTTTTAATGGGTGGGTTTTTTGGGTGGGTGGGTTTTTGGGGTGGGTTTTTTAATGGGTGGGTTTTTCGGGTGAGTAGGTTTTTGGGGTGGGTTTTTCGGATGGGTGGGTTTTTGGGGTGGGTTTTTCGTAGTCCGGAATAGCTCTCCTACTACTCCCTTCTATCTCTCATAGAGCTCTTAAGGGGTAAGTGAAGTACTGATAGTGTTTAGTGTAGTGATAATTATAATATGGAATATTGGTGAACAACAATTAATTAAGTAAAGAACGTGAAATAATTTTATATATAATTTCAGGTTGTTGTTGCCGGACTCTTTTTTTTTTTTTTTTTTAATTGCTGGATTTTTATCACCGGATGTTTTTCATGCCGGAACATTATATTCTTGAGTGAAACTTGTTAGTGGTTTATGAAACCGACAATCTTCTTTAATGACTGTCCAATTAGTCTTCTGAAACTATATAAAAGTGCACTTATTTCTCAGTGGAAATTTGTAGAAAAGACTACTCTAAAAATAGATTTTATTAAGTTAAGTGTAACTTTTGTTTACTTTATTAAAGAAGGGATTGTCTGGTTGTCATATAGTGTTTTGTATATAAACTATAAAATATTAAAAAGTAAAGTTAATTCTCATTCTCAGCTGCTTTCTGAATATCAATAGCATCATTAGTAGAAATCTTTCCGTGAACCAATCCTAAATGTACAACCTTATCGTCAAATTTCATACATCGGTCAACGTAAATATTCATCGTCTTCGTCAATTGAGATAATCGGCATAATTTTTCATCACTTTAGTCATTTTATCCCAGTTGGCATATTTTTTCATCACTTTAGTCATTTTATCACAGTTAACATATTTTTTTCATTTGGAAAAAAATGATCTGCTTATAACAAGGACGAGTAAGAACAGGATTACGGTCTTTTAGATCCTCATAGGTGGTGGAGTTTTTTCATTAATCCTTGAACATAGTCCACATTCTCCGCTTATTGCCCCTTCTTTAAAGACGATGATCTGTTCCAAATGACTGTGTTGCGATAACAATTTTTGTCTTAATTTATTTAATAATAAATCCTGGTAAATTCACACATTCCCGCCGACACGTGCAGTCTTATCGAACAGAGCTCAACAGGGTCTACATTAGGACATGGTTTTGAATCAGATGGATTTGAAGCCAGAACCACCTTTATGACTCAGTTCATGGTCGGCAACCGAGAGTGACTTCGAAGCAAAAACAAGATGCAGATTGTTCTGCATTCCAGGTACTGACCCCTTTTTTTGTAAGTTTATTAAGAATATTAGTTTTTAAGTTCTTTTTAATTCTGACTGATCAAGATGTTATCGTTTTTTTGTTACTAGATCCGTCATCTCGCTATTTAGGATATTACAAAAATTGACCTGAAGGGATTAGGAGGCATATTACAGGGAGTTTGTCCCACTTCTAATATGGATTTGGCAGCCTCCGTGCCTCCTTTCCACTAAATAAAGATCTATATATAATATATTATCTAATATATATATTTATATAATATATATAATATATATATTATATCCACATCATCATATCTACCTTTCTCCCCCAAGACTGGGGGTAGGTGGCATAACATGGCAGCGGAAAGACGAAAAGTGGTTAGAAGATGATAAGCAAAGTCGAAAAGAACCAGGCCTTTACCAACTCCTTTACGCGACCTTTTAGTGAAACTCTGAGTCTCGTCAGAAAATCCACCTAGAGTTTACGGTGCGAACGACCGCTTCATTATGGTGATAGCGTCATGTGGCGGTTCAGCTTTGGCCCAGGTGGGGCAAATCATACCCCGCTCACAAAACCCCCGCCATTCACTACTGGTCGTGCCCTTTTTTTCCTCTCACCCTGCAAACTCACATGTGCTCCCTCCAGGCATCCATTTACTGACTCAATCCGCACTTTTTCTACGGTCTCGCCAGCCAGTTGATTTCCCAGCCACCCCACCACTGATACATCCGTTTAACCAACTACTATCATCCATCCTTTAACACATAAAAAAAAAACCATCTCAACGTACTTTCATTTAATTTCTCCCATTTACCCTTTCTTCACACCGCGCAATTCTCAACCGTTCATTCCTCATTGATATCAGTCTTCTCACCTAACCCGCAAGATTAGTCCATCTGAAACTATTGTAGCTTTAGAGCTATAACACCTTATTTCCAGACATAGTCTCACTTACAATACATTAACACAAAGGTAACAACCACCCTAGATAAGACCCTAACGCACTCAAAAGCTTAGTCCCTTTGCATCATCAAAGGAATTAACTGCACAAACACCTTCCTGCTATTCACATCTTCTTACAACAATAGGCTCATCCGTCCCGTTCATCCAATATTATATCCTAAAGTGATTTAACTCAGAACAACATTATTCTAGCTGCTCAACGACATCTAACGATAACTTCTCACCGAGGACGGTCTCAGCACCACAGTACACATAAAGCTTACCTTAGTCTAAATTTAACTTCAAGAACCCTCTTTTTACACCCCCCAAATCTCTCGACCAATGCCCTCAAACACTCTCCAGATTCGCCACAAAACCAAATCATCCTACTTATAATCAGGTAGGGAACCTCCCTCCGCTTCCTCCATCTGTCTAAACACATACCCTGCCACCCCAGCTCTAAGTCTTCAAAAACCATCCATAGCAAAGGAACAACAAAGGAGACATAAGCACTTCCTTCTGCACTCCGATATTAAAATATAAACCAATCCACTGTTCTACTCTAATCTATTCTTACACCGCTTCACATGTTCGTCAAACTACTTGGATTCCATTTGATAAACGTCTATCAAGCAACACATATAATCACAACAGTTGCCAATAGAGTTCTTTAATTATGCCTACCATACGCCTGTTGCAGAATCCATAAATACCTAATAACAATTTATTCTTCTCCTCCCTCATTTTCCAGCAATCCATTATCAATGTAAGGTTTGATCCACCATCCCGACCACTTTCTAAACGCCTTGTTCTCTCAGTCAGTCCTCTCAGTACACGCTCAACGCAGCTCTAGTCGACAATGATCAGCATAGACTTTCCTACAGCACTCATAACTAATGCCTCTATAATACCAAAGTTACCTCTTATCCCTTTATCTTTAATATAAGAGTCATATTAATTGCTACTGCCTCCAATCCTCGGAACTATACATACCTCCAATAAACGCTTGTTTCACACTCAAATTCAATACGCATACCATCCCAGAGCCGCTTAAGCCACTAGGCAAACTTAGGCGAACAATGCTAGTGCGGCAAAGTGAGGGCGGCCCTCTAGGTGGCAGAACGTGGCACCGAGCACGACAGCAAAAAAATAACGCATTATATATAATAGTATATTATAATATAAATTTATTTATATATATATTATAAATATATAACTATAATATAGTTACTATAATATATATATACATATATATAAGAATATAGTATATACTTACAGTTGTCGACCACCATCAATCCGGCAAGCTCTATTGAAGGAGGGGGTGTTGCAAGCTTCAGAAGTTAACAAGTAACGCAAATTACGCAGATGAGCACGACGCAGGCTTTGAAGTGAGGGAGATTAAATTCAGCGGAAACACAGAAGATGGAAACGAATTCCACAGAACAGAGGTGGCAAAAGAAGAGGAAGCCACAGTCAGCGAAATAGCCTGGAGTTTTCCAAATACTCCACACAAAACTCGGTGCGCAGACAACAGCACCCCTAGGTAGAGGGCGTCTGTAAAGGTGTGCATACGCGAGTGACAAAGTCCTCGACACCTGCACTGTGGTCCCTATAGAAAAGGATATAAATCCACCACAATCCATCGAAAGAAGAGGTGCAAGAGAAGTGGAAAAGTACGGAACCAGTGGTTAAAAGTTTTGGGTGACATCGAGCCTGTCCAAAGCGGTGAAGCAGAGCGCCCCAGAATGAGAGCAGTACTCCATACAAGGGCTGGTGAGACCCCATTGTATAGGCTGGAGTAACTGAGAAGAGTAAAGAAGTCGCCGTCTAACCAGAACCACCCAGTCTCCTTGAGGCCGCTACGCAACCGTTGTGATA
>JABUQX010023921.1:0-61175 GCA_015478945.1 Trachelipus rathkii | reverse complement strand
TGGACTGAATTCCCACTTTTCACGCATATCAACAACAGGTAAAAGCCATATTTGTAAAAACTTTACTTTGTTTGCCCTTACCCCTTAGGTATTATGAGGTTAGTAAGTATGCTAAATTTTTTGTAAATATTACTATGTTTAATGTTATGTTTAACACCAATATGTTAGAGTTATGCTTCGAAAAAATAAGAATAAAAGTACGTTGCTTTAATAGGATGCAAGACTTCAATGTATATCCATTGCTCCTTAGTCTTGTCGAGGAATACATAGCAATTTTACTTTGTTAGCAGTCGCCAGGTTGGTTATGAGTTGCTTGTTGACGATTAAAATCTTTAAGATTGACACATATCGTGGTTCTGGGGACTGCTAATTAACGTATAACTCTCCTGGGGTGTGTTAAGATATATCAGAACATTTAGCGTATAGTATAGTGTGTACTGCCAGGGAATGTCAGGCTAGTGCAACCACTGCACTGGATAAAACTTATCCTACTGAAGAAAATAGTGTATACATCCCTTAAATGTTATTTGAGATTCTTTCTTCCAGGCACCCAATCATCTATGATATTCGTAAAAGTCGTAAACAAAGGTTTAGCGAGCGACGGAATGATGAGAGCCATTATATCTAGTTCAAATAAGGGGCTTTATTATATTCGTCGTTCGAACAACTTTAACAAAACAACAACAACGTAACGAAGATAACATGTACAAAGATAAGTTCTTTAGGTACTAACCAAGGAATAATTATTAGCTCTATTACGTAACATTGTTTTCACATTAACTTTACATATGCTTAACTCGATGCTGCTCACTGATTTATGGATAGGAAAATAAGAATTAACCATACCGATTTCGGACGAATCTAACACAACTTATGCACGCCTAGGACTTGTTAACATTTACAAAGTTCCACACTTAAACCATTGTAAAGTAACTGACATTGCATACAAAACGTTAACCTATTCATACTTTTATCAGACATATCTCTAACATATTAACGTTAATTTTACATTGGATACAGTAATATTTAACAAGATTTATCATAACCTTGTTTGATTATCATACAGATCAGCGAAAAAGTTATGCTAAAACGTAACAAAGTTTTCACGTTAATTAAAGCTAACATAACATAAACTCTGAACTAAGAATACGATGCATACAACGACAACTAACACCCCTTTTACGTACGAATAAACCAACTAACATTTAACAAATTTCGTGTTAGCTTACAGCTCAAGTAAAATTATTCCTTATAGCCATCAAATTTATGCGTACATAACCCGGTTAAGTTCGTATTCACACTTTTCAATGTCAGTATCTTCGTATACATAACGATAATTAAAATTTAACGTTTATACAAATTCGTAATGATATTATTACAAAAGTTTAGAAGCATGAATATACCATGTCTTAATATCACTTCTTTCTATACTGAGCTATTAGAGAAAATATTGATTTATAGCTAGAAATTAACGTAACATTTAATTTTACATGCAATCATTCGTTAAGGTGAGTTTAACAAAAAAATTCATCATAACCTCATCTAAATAATTTATCCCCAGGCGAATATTGCAAAACATTAGAACAATAGTTTTTAACCAAACATAATGTTTTTACACGCACATCGTTTCAACCCCATTGGTTTATAGACGTCATTATCTAAAGAAGTAAACCCCCCCAAAAAATATCCTCGTCTTAGCAAAGGGACCAATTTCTAATCCAAAAGACATCGCGGCTGATGCTTGATGGAACTAACATTGTATAATGGACGATTACTATCTTACATCCAAAGGTGTGCACGTCGTTAGTTATCCACTTTAGTTCCTAGTGGATTCTAAGACATGGTGCAGCTTATATGATTCTTTGTATGATAATCGTAGACATTAGCAAATGTTTAGGTGGTAAAACCTCAATCTGATAACGATATTTAATCTGCCTTCTACAAAAAACTTAACCTATGCGTACTTTTCTAACGCATCATAATATCTGCACAATAATAATTTATGTAAGTAATAATTTCTTATTCAAATAATCTTAGAAAAAATGAAAAAAATATCGAGAAATGATTATTTTCACATGCCTTTATAGTTTATATTAGATAACATTAAGTTACATATATTGCGATTGATACTCTAATAAGCCCGTGCTTATACACCCTTATTCGGGGTGAAAATCCCCGCAACTCTTGTGCGACTGTGATTTTTCACACCTTTCCTCAAATATGGTGGACTGTGCTATTCCGACCTCTCTGCGAAAATTGGGATTTCGTTCTTGACTGCAAAATGTGGACTTTGAATCAGGTAATAGAAATGTATTCAACCTAGTGATCAAATTTTAGTGCTTTAGATATCTTGATCTATAGTGAAGACTGTTTTATTCGATGGGTTTAAAGGTGTAGGAGATTACCGTTATTAAATATTACTATGACAATGGTGGAGAGGTAAGTACAAGACAAGTGGTTTAGGATGTAAGGAAGTGGGAGAAATGTTGAGTTTTTTGTAATGACGAGTCATTAATGGCTGTTTGAATGTTAATTTTACTGGTGATATTTTAGATGACTTGCTTTTAGGTATGTAAAACGGTTACAATTTTAGGTAAAAAAATTATGACCTTAAATCATAATCAATCGTCATTAGTGTGTTTAGAGAAACGTTACGCCTATGGTTAAGTTTTGTTTGCGTAAGTAGGGTTTACCCTTAGAATTTTGCTATTAGTGTGGCTCCTAGACGATTCATTCATAGATCAGAATGGAGATGTATACTCGAAAGGTGACAGGAAACGGGTAGATGGATGTGGTTGAAACTTTGATTGATTGAATAAGTTTTTTCACGATTATTTAAATCGTGAGTTTCCATATGATGGCTGGGGATGTAAACATGGAGCGAGTTTTTGAGTTTTTACATATTTTGAAGATCAGAATTCTGTGAATTCATATTCACGATCCACCTTTGACGATCCATCAGTTAGAAGGGGGAGGGATTGTTGGATGGTTTGTGATATCGAACAGGCGTTTTGAGTCTTCGATTTAGTATTTTACTGTTGCTGTTGCTGAAGTTTAGCCGCGATGAAATTGGGTTAAAGTAAATGTTATGTTTTCAGGTATTTATTAATACTAATTGTTATAATATTTATGATTGTCCAATTCATATATCGACGCGAATAGATCAGGGATATAGTGTGATATTATTCAAAGATTGAGATCAATAATCAATAGAGGTTTCAATAGATTCTATGATTCATTGAATCAAGATTTTTTGTAAATATAACGGTAATGGTTGTGTGGACTGTTTGAAAATATCTATTACTGATTTTAACCTTGATATAGGGGTGTATAATGCGTTTATAATAAACTATTTGACAATCTTTTATTGTTATAAGATCATTTTTACCTTAATCAAGATAGGTATGATATTGAAATTTAAGGACAGTTTCAATTTATTGTGACTAGAACCCTTTTGGGTTAAGTATTTACTCGAATTAGGTTAATGTAAATTAAATCACAATTTTTAGGATCAATATGAAGTGAATGTTCTACTCTATAAAGAGATATGTCGCTCTTGTTGCAATAAGTAGGTGGAAAATAGGCGTTAAGGCGTTGTGGATGTGTACGATGTGGTTAGTGACTTTTTACTGTGTCTTTGTATAAGTGAGAACGTTTTGTTAATGTTAGTTTTGGTTTTATTCGGTATCGTATTGGAGTTTACGTGATTTTGTATACTTGATGTTTTTTTGCGTGTGGGTATGTTAAAACATGACACATTTTTAGTAAAAAATTTTACCTTAATCTAGATATGTACATACGTCATATAGGTATTATTTCAATTTAATGGTCAGGTCTATGTTATGTTTTAATCAATCATTGTAATCACAAAATTAACGTGGTCGAGGAAAGAAGGGCTTTTGTACTTGTATGGTTGGGATTACTTTGCCTGGTGGGTGCTCTGTTTGACTTTTACTATTATTGTAGCTATGATGGTTTTTATAAGAGGAAGGTTATTTAATATAGATAACATTCTACTCTTATAAATTTTTTATTAGTGTTTATAAAAATGTCAATATGATCCTTGTAATAACAATAGAATAATCACGTATAAAAATGTATAGTCATATATAGATCGAAGATTTAGAATGTTTTAGGCGTTTAGTATAAACAAAGTCATGTAATTAGGTTACGTTTTGTATGGCCTAATCAGGTGCAATGGTTAAATGTGTTATAGGTTGTGGAAGCTGGTGTGTTAAATTGAGTTTTTAAAACCTGGTATATACTTCAGGAGTATATATTAACATTGACAATTTTAAGTTAAAAATTATTTACTAATCAATAGAGGCAATAATCAAGAAATCACATAGTATGCCAATACAATTCACAATGGTCAGTGAGGGTTCAGGGTTGTTGGCTTAAGTGTGTTAGATTTCGTCGTGGTGTACCTTAATGTGCTTAGGTCTTTTTGATTACTGGAGTTTACATGATGCCTATTGTAGTCATCATATTTTGTAAAATATACGTAAATCGGTATGAATTTTGTTAGAAAAAACAATTGTCATTTCTTCCTACTTATAACAATTTATGATTTACAAAGTCGAAACTCTCAACAGTCAACTCAATGCAGATTCAAATCAGCAGTAAGTAAACCCTATTATGTTGTTTATTGTGTTTTGGGTGTGTTGTACTTTCTGTCCCTTTGTATTGTATTTTCTGATATATGTAGCGTAGTGTTGTTTTTGTAACTATGATACTAAATTTAGCCATCAGTGCATTGTTGATAATGATTATGCCCTTACTTGTATAGTATCTTTAAGATATTCGTTTCATTCGGGTAACGTCCTCCCTGGCACCCGGGAGCCAGTATGCATTCTTCGTGGTTTTAATTTTTCTTTGCCTGGGATTGCTTGTGTGCAACGGTTTGAAGCATAAACTCCTGACTGGAGTCATCTGACTCATATTCATTATCCTATTTTGCTTAATCGTTTGTGATGTGTACTGTTTTATACTTTACATTTCATATTACTGTTCTGGGTTATATTTATGGTTGTGTTGTTATGGCACTTGTGCTCTTTGTTTTTTTCTCGGCAGAGAACGTCTCTCTCAATCTCAAGCGGGGCTGACGGATCTTCCCGCCTGCATCGTTACTGCTTTAGGTGTGTTGATATCTTGTCCATACAAGGGACACACCCATTACGAGAGCCTTTTCGTTATATATTCACCCCAACGCATCATATTCTGATGTTGTCCTACTTTAATATTTAATCGGCTAACATCACACTAAACCGATGTGCTGTAAACAGTACACCAACATTGTTGTGTATTACGCTGCATCTTGGCTTTTTATTTGTAATATTCCTCGCTCCAGGGCAACGGCGGCTCACGATAGGCATCCAGCATATAACGAGATGCCGTGTAGCCCTCAACTTGTCCTCAGATTTTACACCACATTTACTCGGCAAAGATTGAGTTTCTAGTACATCAAGCTCCCACTAGAAAATCTTATTTCCCCTATGCTTTCTGAGTCGCTCTATTTCAGGGGTTTTTTTCCATGAAATATAGACGGAGCCATTTCGATTTTTAAGTGGGTGGAGGTGGGGCGTCTAAAAAGAGGATAGCTCCTCAAAAACTTTACTTTATTCGTCTTTACTCTTAGGTATTATGATGGATTAGTGGTATGTTAGGTTAGGTACATTTTGTTTTCCTTCCCTTTTCTCTTTTTGGTGTGTAAAATGGTTTACTGTTTTCAATGTAAGATTAACGGTGTTTCTAAGTCCTCGTTAGAGTAGATATGCTGGTGGGAAATAACGATTTTCATCTAACTCGATATTTAAGACTAGGTTACGTTTTGAATGTAATGTTAGTTACTTACTGGCTGTTAAGTGTTGGAACTTTGTTAATGTTAACAGAGTTTATTAGGGCCGCGGCGTACCATCTCCATCTAAAGATTCCTCCTCAAATGTTTTAAATTTCAGAGTTACTAGCATAAGCTCGTGAATTACTCATGGTTTCAAGTATTATGCTTATTTCTCTCAGGTTTTCCTAGACGTCATTATCGATATGAATGCCTTTTGGTATAAGCTGCTTGATTAATGTGAAAATTTTGAGCTTGCTTGAGTGTGAAGTCATTAGGCAAGCTTAAATAATATTCAACTTAAAAGTAAATTTAATAAATGACATCATGATAGGAATTCGATTTAATTGAAGTAATGAAATTAATTGGTAATATACTAATAAATAAATTTTCAACTATTTTAATTTTATATAGACTCATAAGAATAATAATTTAATAATTAATAATTAAGATCTCAATAGATAAAATAAACTGAACCCCACAGAAAGGCTGTCAATAGTTGATGAAGGACGTATGAAATAGTATCAAACGATCAGGGATTACATGGGGCGGTGCGGTCTATTATTAGACAAATTGATGCGGGTGCGGCGTTGAATGAGACGGATGACTGAGCGGGTGCGCGAGCGCGAGAAGCACGGCTTGTGTGAGCAGGAGGGCGTCTCGGATTTTGCAGGTCTTTGGAAGTTGTCGGGGTGAGTCACGGTGTGCACCTTTTCATGCATAGTCTAAAGGTTACGCTAACAAAAATAGAATGCCTTCTACTGCTTCATCATGCTACATAACTTGTTTGATCTTGATTTATTTTCACTGTTTTTTCTTACGCGATATCAACAACAGGTAAAAGTCGTTATCAATTCTAACCACTTTAAACTTTGTTTGCCCTTAACCCCTTAGGTATTCGGTATGAAATGATAATGATGATAATAATTGTTGGTGTTGGATAGTTTATGGGAGCGCGTCCGATATGCGCTAAATTTTTCTGTACGTTAAATATATAACAATTGTTAAAAATAATACAATACAAATCTACAAAGAGAATTGCAAAAAACACCTCTTCCGAGGAGTTTTTATGATGTTAGCGTGAGTTTATCAGGACTTTGTATAGGCAAACCCATAAGAGTAAGAAATAAGTTAGTTCCTTAATGTATTATCTCTGCATATTCTACTTCATGTATTATTAGAGTAATGCAATAAGTTTTAGCTGAGGTTGCTTAGTGGTGTTGGGGAATTTGGTTAGGATGTTGACGTGACCTTTTGGATCAACCTAGCTTGACTTTATGAAGAATGTTTATTATGTTTCGTTAGTCTTATATTGTGGATACTCAAATTATTATTCTTATATTAATGATCTTCTATAATCAGTCATTTAGTAGTAATAGTATCATTATTATATATCTTAGCTTTTATTACATTTACATACTATGATTATATTAGTATATAGGTAAAACTTATATATATTATAATTATATTTTGCATACTTTGATATATTATGTATTATAGATATTAAATTAAACCTAATACGTTATGTAGTTTTGAAGTAATTATCATTTGCATCAAGAGATATCATCTTATTTTTGTTATAGATCTTATAGTGTCATTAAGTCTTGTGTATAAAAATGGTCACTCGGTCAAGTCTATTATTCACTTTCATAGAATAATTTATGTGTTTATATAGTAAATATATATAAGTTTACCATACCTATTATGTATATAATTATATTAATGCTATTTATGATATAGTTACTTATTACTATATAGTATGTTGTTAAGTGTAGAATATAACATCTTTATTAGTTAATCTAGTTAACCATTTTATTTCACTAAAGTTAAATAAATGATAAATTTATACGAAATAGAGATATCATTTACTAATTTCTTATAGTTTTAATAAAAAAACATAATAAACCTTTATTAATGTATGATAAACTTATAATAGTTACGTTTGATACAATGATTATATTGATTATATTGTAAATTACTTTATATATGTATTATAAGTAAAACTTGATTTATCTATTGATATTATATGTTATTCCTCACTAATAAATAATATGTCAGATAAACCTCCAGAGAAAAAAAAGCTTTGCGTGACTTGATATTCTCTAATCCATAAGGGATATCGATAAATCGAAGTATCTATATAAAAAATTAAGTAATATCTTAGAGAGGGATGATGAATATGAAACTTTGTGTAAACCTTTCATTTAATGAATTTTTGGACATTAAATTCTTTCTCACGGTAAGTGGGTTGCTTCATATCTTATTATCTTAATTTGCCTCCGGACTCAAACCAATTTGATCGGTTGATCTAGGGTAATTTTGTTGTTATAAGAACTGAAGACTTTGGTGCAATCCAACTTAAGGCAACGGTGTTACAGTGTGTTTTGATTTAAATCTTAATTCCATGTGAGGTATTAAGACTGCGGATTGATAGAGAGAGGATATGTAGAACGTGATTACAGAGAGTTATTTAGATAAAAAAGATATGACCTTTAATTTTCAAATAGCGGATCAATGGATCATAGATGAGTCAAGGAGAGAGGAGAGAGAGGAGAGAGGAGAGAGAGAGAGAGAGCAGAGAGAGAGAGAGAGAGAGCAGAGAGAGAGAGAGAAGAGGAGAGAGATGGAGAAGAGAGAGAGAGAGAATTGGCGCTGACAGCGCTAAGTTTGGTAGACTTGAAAAAATGGTGTATAATGAATTTTATTGTGATTTGACGCTATTTACTGAGAAGGAGTACATGAGCAGATAACTTACTGAACAGGCTGGTGTAGCGATAAAAATAAGGAAATTTAGAACATTGAATCAAATAAAAATTATTATCAGAGCATAAATCTTTGGAAAACAGAAAACTCATGGTAAGACAAATTTATGTGAATTATAAGATGGGATAACGTGTTTATGACTAATTAGAAATAAGGTCAGCAGTTTAATTTCTAGATGAATAATTATATACAAATTTTTATAAAGAATAAAAAAAATATACTTTTGAACATCTTAAATCAATAGAAGTCTCAATCGGGCACAAAATAATCTCATTATAAAATAGATATATGCAAATAAGATGCTCATTAAACTAGTTATCAATAGATCATTGATAGCTTGATTTGGAACACGGATTGAAATTGACGTTTGGATAAAGGGATTGTCTATTCATACCATGTTACTGATTTACTTATTTAGGGTAATGTTAAAGATACTCAATGACTTAAATTTTCAGTATAAGAGATTTTTTACAATTTATCTCTCAAAATGGTTAGCAAATCAATAGATCAAACTAGAAATCCATACAAAATATGAATTTTCAAATAGAGTATAGAATCACAAATAAAGAAAGAGATCAGAGGGATAAGGACAGGAGAGTAGAAGGAAAACGAAATGACGTTTGTCATGGTTTGATTTACTTGATTTTATTCAAATTTAGTGAGCGTATTTGTGAAACAATAACAAAATATATCTCCGTATAAATAATAAATTTTTCTACTCCGCAACGAGCTAATCATATGATCAAATAGATCAGAGTACGATCAATAGATGGCGAAACAAAGTAGCCTAAGGGGTCAGCCGGGGGGATCTCACGAGGGGTAGGTTGAGGTGCGGCGTTGATTTACGATTTACTGATTTGAGGGTATGTAAAACATGAAAATTTTAGTAAAATTTTCCTTAATCAATAGATCAATAGCATCAATATAGTTATCAAGTAGTATCTCAATAGATCCGCAATTTCTTGTTCTAGGAGGGAGGCCTGTAGAATGATATGGTCGTTGATATTAATTGAGTATAATGATTCAGGGTATTGTTAAGAGAACATGTAACAGAAATTTTAAAGAGAATAAAAATTTTATACCTTTTAGGAATCCTGTAACTTTAGAGAGAGAGGATAGTCAAATAGATCTCAATTTAGCACTCAAATAGAGTACACAATGCGATCGAAGAAAGAGTTCATAAGCGTTGTGTCTTCTGTGGCTTGAATTACTGGATTTATCTGCAATTAATTTAATAGACTATGTAAAAACTTGAAATTATGCAAATGTGTATAAACATAAAGAATAAATGATTTTTATTCTTATATTATTTATTTATTTATTATAATATTTTGTTTCTTGTTGTGGTTCTGATAGGAAACCATTGATTTTCGAAATGTTACAGGTTCCAGGAATAACCCAATCATATTAAAGTACACCAGGTTATTGTTATAACATCATTTACACTATAATAATAATTGTAAAATAACTCAGGCAACTTCCGCACGGAGAGACACAGCACACGAGATAAGCGAGCTGTCAACTACCGTACTCCGTCTGAGTCAGACTCTTTTTACATTCTTTCCTGTTCTTTATACTTCTTCTATTTATCCTTCTTTATCATATCTCTTCTTATAGTTTTTGTGCCACTCATGACTCATATTACATTTTTTCCTTTTCATGTTTCAGGACCCCTCCTCTCAGGGAATAGTACACGGGTGTCACTAGTTTCAATCCCCCCATAGACGGGACTTATTAAACCACTACCTATTCGAAGTTATATAGCGACATGCAAGACTTCAAATTCTTCCCCGTGGAAACCAAGATATTAAGCAAGAAGCTTTGGCACAACATTGTTTGTCTATACGATCTGGTGGGTCTGGATGGCAAATACACTATTCTCTTTTGGCCACTTATACTTCAGACAGTGGCTCACGAGTCAACTCTCGGGCCGTTAGCCAATGGTAAAGCCAACTCACTCAGTAATTATATTATCTATCAATAATCATAGTATATTATTCTAGAAATATAACTCAACTCGAATCCTCTCACTACAAATTTATCATGTATCATAATTTTAATGAGTGAAGTCATTATCGTAAGATTTTTTAATAATTAGTTTTGTCCACTCTTCCTTAGTTTGAGGTCATATATATATATAGATATATATATATAGGTTACCCTCCCTATCTGAGTATTGGATTCACCCCTAAATTTGAGGGTAATATATAATATATATATATATATACTTATAGTACAATCTTAGCTTAACGATTATATGATAATATTAATATATTATTAGTAACCGTCGTCCCAAAGTCTAAGACGTATCACTTCAACCAAATTTTAAATCAGCCTCTCCCCAGTAGAAATAATTACATCTAACCATGTAAATATATCATCGAGTATTTGAGCCAATAGGAGTGCCTTCTGTTTTGCTGGGAGCCGGAAAGCATAAAAAACAATACATTTAAAAAGTAAAATAGAATTAATAATAAAATAATATAATAATAATTAATGAATTCAAGTAATAATAATAATAATAAGTAATTAAGTAAATAAATAATAAATGAAATAAACTAAATCGAAAATATTAATTAAAAAAATAAATAAAAAAAAAACTTAGAGGATGCTTGAGACACGGAATCGTGCTATGCCCTGGTCAACGTGACTCAAGGATCTGACATGAACTCTGACAATCGTATAATTTATGCAAATGGTTGCGTTTTGACGTGCTTGGCAAAAGACGAAAGTGAAATGAAGCTTTGGCAGGAGCCGGTAGTTGGAGTCTCGGTTGAATGGGTAGTGTCGTGACTTAGTTTCGGCATCCTCATAAATTGAGAGTGCTCTCTTACGAAAAGATTCAATTTTTTTTTTTTGAGAATCGTTCTTGAAATTTTAAAGACAAAGGCGCATGGAAAATTAATTGCCAAAAAATTTCGAAAAGAAGGAGGAAGTTCATAGCAGTATGAAAGGATTTAATATAAAATCTTATTCAGAGAAAGGTTCAAATTCATTTCATAGCATCACTCTTAAGCAGTAAATCAATTTTGGTATTTAAATAATTGGATACAAGTATCAATTAAATAGTTATAGTGTATTGTTGTGATGAGCGCTGAACATATGCGTGAATATTGAATAATACGATTAAAAAATAAAATTTAATAAATACAAACACAAGAGCTGCTTAACCTGTTCTACCAATACCAACAACATTGACAACATTATATTAGATAGCTCACTCATTATTCAGGAGTCATAATCTCAAATCCTCACAATCAATAAGAAATACATATATATATAATCTCATATATTACATTTATATAGAATTATAAAAAGTGCGAGTCAATAGGGACTGGACTCACTTAACATTACTAATTAATAATTAAATAATAATAATAATAATATTAAAATAATAATAATTAATAAAAAATTATAATATAATATGTAATAAATGTCCAGAATTTAGAAATAAATAAATAATTAATTAAATATATTATAATAAATAATAATTTAATTAATATAAAAATAAAATAATATAATTATATATATATTTAATTAATAAAATATTAATTTTTCAGCCAATTTGTTTTTGTGTTATTGTTGCTGTGATATTTGTTTTAATATTTGGGCATACTTTCTCCTTAATTATATTATTATAGTTATATAATAATTTATCTCTATTCTATATTATTATGTATTAATTGTAATTGTGATGTTTTTACTATATTAATATTTATAATATATTAATTTTATCCTCACTTTTAGTGAGTAGTATATATATATAATTATAAAAAATGTTAACTATTAAAATAATAATGTAATTTATTAATAGTGATTATTTTTACCTCCATTAAAACTTGAGATAGTCTACTAATATAATTGTGAATATTAATTAATGTTACTACAGTATATTTAGTAAATAAAATAAATAATTGCTTAATTTTGTATTTGTTATAGTCTATTAATTTAGTAGAATAATAATTTTTCTTAATAAATATTTATATATATAATATATATTATATATAAAATATTATAAGAAACTCCATTATCCACAAGTTATTCTAGTTCCATTACTATAATTAAACATAGTGAGTAATAAATATAACTTATACTGTAAATAGATATTTAATATCTGCATATATGTAATAATAACTATAGTTTTAATAATCTGAATTATTGAGTGTTATATAAAATACTATAATAGGTCAATAATATTTGTAAGTGAGAAAAAAATAATAAGATAATACAAGAATAAATATAAATAAATAATAATATAAATTATAGAAAAAGAGTAAAAATAAGGATAAAATAAAAAGTATAGTTATTTATAAGATACCAATCATTTGTTCATTACTAATATAGATAATTTTATAATAAGTGAATTGTCTCGATAATATAGTGATATACTGTAAATATACCACTTATTATTTTTCTCATAAATTTTAGTATTGGATATGTTGCCTATAACTAAATCTTTCTTACTTTTTTATATATTTCCTTTTGAAACTAGATATGTATAGTAGATTTACTGTTTTTTATAGAGAATCAAAATATACGTCGCGCAGTGCGTGTGCGTCTTACGATTATGGAATTAATGGTGCAGAAATATACCGTATTTTATTATTCTGTTAGGTATAAGGATTTTTATCAAATACTTATTGTTGGAAAGTATGTTGTGTGTACTTTTAAAAGAACGTAAAGGAATATGAATGTATTTACTATTTTAATGGTTGTTGTTGAGAATACACATAGATAGTTTTTATACTTGAATGTTCAATTTATATAAATATATAAATGTTACTGTTGATACAGTCTAAAGAAATCAAAATTTTTAAAATTACTAATAATACTTAGAAAAGAAATCCATACTAGAATGCAAAAAGTCGTCATATTTAAAAAAAATTAGATACATAATAAATAAATGAATGATAATTTAATTGCATTCCTTTATATTTAAGTTATCAAAATAAAAACATAACACAAATTAAATCAAAATCAATAATACATAGAAATCAGAATTTCAAGTTTTCAATTTAAACATTGAGTTTCGGTAATAATGCTTTAATAAGGATTGACCTGATAATAATAATAATAATAATAAAATAATAATATAATTAATAATAATAATAATACTAATAATAATAATATAATAATAATAATATAATAATAATAATAATTAATAATAATAATAATAATAATAATAATAATAATAATAATAATAATAATAATAATAATAATAATAAAAGTAATAATAATAAATACTTTTATATTATTTTTAAAATGAATGTAATTACATTGAAAAATATTCAGGAAAAAATAAATAAGAATAAATAAATAAAGAATAAATAATAAACAAAGAATAAGCATAATTAATAATAATAATAATAATAATAAAAATAATAATAAATAATAATAATAATAATAATAATAATAATAATAATAATAATAATAATAATAATAATAATAATAATTAATAATAATAATAATAATAATAATAATAATAATAATAATAATAATAAAAAAGTAATAAAAATAATAACATTAATTTAAATAATACAGAGATGAAAATTGAGTGGTTAACATATGAATGTTAAATCCCTAAATAATAATAATAATAATAATAATAATAATAATAATAATAATAATAATAATAATAATAATAATAATATAATGTGTGCTTCTTAATATATAAATACTAATAATAAATTCATTATATTTTACTATTATGCACTTTCAATGACTATAGAATTCCTTACAAAAATGATATATATAATAATGAGAATACTATAAATTTATAATAATTACTAATATTAAAATTAATTAGATCTTCCCTGCAATAATAATAATAATATTGATATGACAATAATCAACTAAATAAATAAATCTTCTAATAATTCTCCAACACAGTGAACTTGCCAAAAAAATAGTAGGAAGTAATAATAATAATAATAATAATATTAATATTTAATAATATATAATAATAATAATAATATAATTAATTAATAATAATTAATAATAATAATATAAATAATTAATAATAATAATTATTAATAACTCGATAACATAATAATAAATAATAATAATAATAATTAATAATAATAAATAATAATAATCAGTATAATAAGAATAATATCAGTGTGAACCCTGAATAATAATAAATAATAATTATAATTATAATAATCTATTGAGATAATAATTGAATTTTTCAAATATAATAATAATAATAATAGTTAATTGCAAAATCTATAATAATAATATATAATGAATATTTTGTTGAATTAAATTAGATATTAGCACAAATAATAATTTAATATGCGACTGACGATAAATTCATCATATAATATATAAATAGATAATAAATATAAATAATAATAATAATAATAATAATAATAATAATAATAATAATAATAATAATAATAATAATAATAATAATAATAATAATAATAATAATAATAATAATAATAAGTAATAATACAATAATACCATTTTTATATATCATCAGTGGTAAAAATTACTAGTAAATGGGAAACATTATTTATAATAATAACTCAATAATAATTTTTCACTAAGCATGTTATGAGAAATGGTCATTTAAGCTTATTGGTTCAATATTAAAATGAATAATAAGCTGAAGCAATATAGTGTGTTATTAATATGGAAGGTGTTTAACAAATATAATTTATTTAAAAAAAAAGAAAGCGTTTCTGTCTTAAAAATATCGCTGTCAGAATTTGCTAAAATAACTGCTTTCTTAAAGTTTTAACACTACTACTACTACTACTACTACTACTACTACTACTACTACTACTACTACTACTACTATACTACTACGTCACTCATACTCTAATAAAAAACTACTAGCCAAGCAAGTAAAGTACTTTATAATAATAACTAATTCTAAGTGAATTCACAATTTAATTAATTAATAAAAAAAATAATAATAATAATAATAATAATAATAATAATAATAATAATAATAATAATAATAATAATAATAATAATAATAATAATAATAATAATAATAATAATAATAATAATAATAATAATAATAATAATAATATAATTGTAAAAGAACCATGAATTCTATATTGATTCTTCTAACCTCCATTATTGAATAATTAATTAATAATGAATCAATAATTAACTAATTAATAATAATAATAATAATAATAATAATGAATAATGTAATACATAAAATAATTTAATAATAATAATAATTATAATATAATATAATAATAATAGAAATATAAAGTGATAATAATTAATAATAATAGTATTTCCAATATTATTAACAAAAAAAAATCAACGCAAAGAAGTACAGCAAACTGAGTGACTAGTTGACCTCGTGTTTCCAATGTTGTCTTATTTCTGAGTGTGCACGACCCACATTTCCTAGCCCCAACTTATAATCTTGCGTATAGTTAATGTTATACAAAGAAATTATTCTAATATGTGTTGACAAAATTGGCTGCACTCATCTCCGTTTCCGAGTATTTTTATCTGATATATCTCATATTAAAATATTCTCATCCAGGCCATCATCAGCTTCGCACGAAAAAATAGACTGGTAACTAGTATATATAATAAAATTGGAACCACCATTGTTGATAACGCGCCATTTTTTCTATTCTTTTTCTTTCTATAGGATACTAAAAGACATGAGTGATTAGGTGTTTGAATTTTGGTAGCAACGCAGTAACACAAGCTTGACTTAAGAGACATGTAAATCTTCCAGAAAACCTTCGGAAAAGAGCTTACCTCCTGTCTTTGGACTATTTAGTTTTCCGGTAATGGACTAGTAACAACCTTCCCCATTCATCTCTACAATTTCATTTCTTATTCTAATCTATTGATTTCCCAAGTCAAAACTAAATTCGGATAAAGATCTGTCTCTAATTGTGTATAGTCCGAGTCTGACAAAATGTCAAAAACATGTTTTTGAAAAATTGAAAATTCATTTGGACCTGTATTGTGCTAAAATTACTGAAACTGACCGATACAGAAAAAACACTTTTTTAAAACGACGTATCTATTAGTGAAGAGGTCAATCAACCCTATCAGCTTCGACAAAGTCCTTGGTGATTTATAGCTTGTACTGCTCTAAAAATCGGACTCTCTTAAACTCAGTGAAAAATCGATTCAATTTTACTTGTGATCTACTATTTTTATAGCGTGGAGCTGGGTTGAAAATGGGGCTGCGAGCGCCGTCAAAAGTGAGGTTTTGAAGGTCTCCAATTCATATGTGATCATACAGGCCCTTTAATACTAAACAAAGACAATATATATATTAGAGTGAATTATTAATAAGAGGCGTGTAGTTATGATTAGCGATTGAACAATACTGAATATTTAAATAATTCTTTCCCATAAGAGTAGATTTCTTGAAGACCACGCCAGATGTATTGCAAAAAAAAAGGATATTCCTCATTCTTGCCACCGACTTCTAGTAAACACTAGTTAATCAATTAAAGAGTACTGATATATTAATACAACATAAGAAAGATATATAAAAGAAAATTCGATCACATATTTAATTGTGTTCTTCAATTCATTAATTATATAATGTCCAATAAATTTGTTCATATGATGATATCGGTTAATGCGATAGCCTTAAAAAATCTTAGTATTTACAGTTGGGAGATTTCCTCTTTTTTTCTTCCATACTTGTTATAGCATTTTCCAATAGATGTCGGTTTTATAGTTTCCTTGTTAAGTTATTCTTTATTGAAACAATTTTGATTTGTGAGAACCTGTTTATACATAGTTCCTTCTTGATTAAATACCTTCTCTATTAGTTCTTGGCGGCCTTTACTAGACCATTCTGGCCCATCCGTTATGGTGCCTTCTATCCCTTTTTAAGCTTTGTACAGCACCTCTGACCTTTATCGCGTGTGGGGTTTCTACATGATTGGTTAGTTCAGGTATTGCTGTGGCGTTTCTGTTATTGTGAATTTCTCTTACATTGTAGTATTGATTCGCCATGTCCGTTGATGTTCTCTCAATTTGTATTGAAATTGAGTTCTGCGTCGTAATACCTGCTTCCTCCCTACTCCTGTATCCTCGATTGGTAATACCTCATGCCTCGTTAAGTTCTTCTTTTATATTCCTCTTTCGATCATTCAGGTTATCCTGCCCAGCTTCTTCTGTCAATTCTGCGGTTTGTCATGTTTACTAGTATATCGATTTCCAAAAATCCCTCAGTTTAATTCTTTTTCCTAATTTCCTCCTTTCGGTTATTTAGTTTACCATATCTTCATTAGCAACTTTGAGTCTCAGTAATGGATTCCTACTCGCATCCTTGAAGCGTTCATTAGAGAAGAACCAATACACTTAGCCTTTTATCAGGATTTTTATCTTTCATCTTGTTATTTTTCCCTCATTCTATTGTGCTATCTTTCTTATAAGGTTTTTGCGCACTTTTGTTTTTTTTGTGGTCTGCATACTACTTGCTCCCCAGAGCTATTTCTTGCATCATCTTCCTGCCTCATTTCTCTGTCAATTAAATTGCTCTTTCTTATTATTGCCTTTCTTATTCTTCTGTCAGGCCAAGGGGTTCTTTCTAAAATCTTTTTTCCGTTTTTTTGTTCTTCTTTTTTTCTGTATTGTTTTTAATAAGGTATCATCCGCTGCCTGTTTAATGATTTTTTTTAGTACTAAAAAATAATAATATATTTTAAGTCAATTGTTTTGTTACGTAACTACATAAGCCTTACCTTTGATTTGTTGGTTATTCAAAGTCTTTGGTCCTTGAGGAAGTTCTAATAGTTTTTTAAGATAACTCAGCCTTGTGTGCTTTATTAAATTATAAATTCACTAAACTCATTACGTTAACTCAATTGAATAGTTGAGAGTTAAAGAATATAAGGAGAATAGAGGTTAGGTTGATAAAGGTTGCATGAAAGGGAAAAAAAATTACAATTTACCTTCCCTAACACCTTACATTTTTTATTATTAAATTTTGATTTCACAAGCACGATTAAAGTAGGACCGCTATTGAATTTTTGAAGGTGAGTCCGCAGCTGTGGTAAGACATTGTAATTTTTTAGAAATTTAGTGAAAATGAATATCACATGTAGACAAAAATATAAATTTCGACTAATAATAAATATTAAAAGATACTGTAATAGCTAATAGTTTTTTATATCCTAAAATTAAAAATACTAAAATAGAAGAGATTATATATGTAGAATATAATATATATCCTCCCACTGAAGAGTTTCAATGAAAACCATTGCAATTAAATAATTAAAATTTTTACAAATCAGAAAAATTCCTTGTGAAGGAATTCTTGACACTTGACGGCAGCCTGTCTAAGAGGTCTTTTTTTTGACTGAATTGAGCTGAGAAATTTGATTTTGTTTCTGGTTGAGAGTCAATTGAGATCGTGAAATTTTATACCTGAGGTTGAAGGTTGTACATCTACAATAGCAGTATCACTATTTATATCCTCCCACTGAAGAGTTGCAATGTGACCGGCGCAAATCAACTTGATCTTCGCTATTTTCATTGTTTTGACCATCTGAATTGGAGAGATCACTGCTGCTTCAGCATCAGTTTTCTCGCACTGGAGACACAGGAGACAGAATGGGTAATAGATATCTCCAATGGGTAGAGATGACAATTAGAATAATGATGACAGGTTTGTCCATCCCCCTTTTTTAATAACTTTATTAACACACTCCTGATCTTATTGTCATCACCAACAATGACTTCCAGGAACCTGTTCCAAAAAGCCAGAAGGGTTCCTATAGGGGGGGAAAACTTTTATAGGCCGGTGTGGTGGTATCAGGAACGTATAATCGTCCAACACATAATTTAAATGTTTGTCCCCACTCTGACTGATAGAGCTTTCTAATCTTTGTCATCTGGCGGCAAATTTAATAAGATAAGACTCATTACCATATTCCCTGAAAGCTCTTTAAAACTTCTTCCTGAGCAGGTTAGAGTTTATGGCTAAGTCCTTGTTTGAAGGCGAGGAAATGTTTTTTTTTTTATGTCACTTTGCAGATTGGGGACAGTTTCAATGAAAAATACATATATCTGAAAAATTTAAAGGCCAGAAAAAAAAAAAAAAAAAAAAAAAAAAAAGATCATGACTCACAGCGTTTGAATTTGCCATAAAGCTTCAAAATTAAGTGGAAATTTGCGAAAGTCTAATAACTTATCAACATCATATTATCTTGATGATCATATAAGGTTAAAGGTCTCTTGAAAATTTGACACATCGGTGATATTGAAATACTGTTAACAGGTTTTTTGCGAGTAGGGTTATTTGCTTTACCTATAGTTTATAGAGACCATCCCTAATCTGTTCGGTATCATTCTCTCCTCAAAACTTTGACCCACTCCACACGGATAGTTGGAGAGTCTTGTTTAATGTTTTTTTGGATGCATGTGACTACGCATGAGTGTTCGGATGTAGCATATTTTTGAATGACAAAGATTATTTCTATACTAGTACGTAAATTTCCACCTTGTTTTGGAAAATTCCTGGCAATATACGGAGTACAATTGGACCAGCGGGTATGCCAATATATATTTGTGAAACGGTTGGAAATGGAAAAAATAAAAAAGGATCAGTGGACATATCTCTGGGAGTAAAGGACATATCTACATATGAAATTAGCTCTGATTAAATATTAAGAGGGCAGTTGTGTAAATATAAATAGTATTTTACATATTTTGTGAATTCCTTAGTCATTAATGCTTTACAACGAGGAATTGACACCTGATAAAGTCCAACGCCTTAGATAAAAATGCACTCAAAAGAGGACGGCACAAAAATCATAACCGCTCTATGATGAGGAAGAATTATAGTCATTGAGTTGGAATATTATTTAAAGGGTATACTGTTAAATTTTTTGCATACTATAACTATACAGTCTGACAAAACATGATTCTTTACAGCCTGCCTGGCCTTTGGTAATCCAGAAGCCAATGAGCTCTGATAAAATTGATAGTGGTTTGAACACCCAAGTTTTGACATCTAGAATGAAAATCTCTTATTGAAATTAATCTTAGTGAGAATAATGATCCTTGCCAAGAAGAATTGGATTTAAATCACATTCATCATTAATATAAAAAGTGGTCTTGGCAATTCTCCTCTTTGGGATCGGAAATTATGAGGCCTTTTATCATCTCAATATAATAAGTTAAGTTGATTGAACAGCAGTGGAATTTCATACACTTTTTCTAATGGGATTTTGGAGAAAAAAAAATAATATCTTCCTTAGAAAATCAATGCGTGCCTGCATTATCTTCAAACCAAATAGAGTTGGGCTTTCTGATTATTCCCAATACCTTCATCCTAGCCCTTTTACTCACTAGTCTAAATGAATTTGATATTTTAGAAGTTTACTTATAAAGTCCTATGCACCACTTGATAGTAGTGCCCTTATAAAGTGGGTAACAAAGACTGTATATTGTAAGTAAACAATCCACAGATGTGTAATCATTGTAAAGTCTTTTCCTTATTGGCCTCAGAAAAACACTTAAGGTTACTAATAGGCCATTGAGATTGAATTCTAGGATAATCCAAGAAGGACCCTTTTAGCCATAATGGCAAATTTGAAACAAAATAATTTTGAAAGAAAAGTAGAGGTGTGTAACACCCTCTGGTAATCAGACTGCTGACGTTTTCAAGACCAAAGTATGATTTGTAAGCATAAAGAAATGGGATACTTTGTACTCTTCCTTCATACTTGAATTTTTGATTTGATAAATTTCTTTGAACCTATTGTTTACAAAAATATTGGGAGGTTGGCCGGGCCAGACTTTTTTTTTTTTTTTTTTTTTTTTTTTTTTTATTTTTTTTTTTTTTTGTTTTTTATGTTGTATTTTATTTTCCTGTTTTATGTTTTTGATTTTTGTTTTCATCTGTTTTTTTTTTTTTTTTTTTTTTTTTTTTTTTTTTTTATTTTTTTTATCTTTTATATTATTTGTTTTTTTTTTTTTTATTTTAATTTTTTTGAGCAAGATTTTTACTAGATATTTTTTTTTTTTTTTTTTTTTGATTATAGAATAATTGTGGGGGGGGTATATATATAGTCGAGTGATGTTTTTATTATGTGCTTGATTATGATGGTGTGGCAATGAGTGATGTATATTGTATTTAGTAGGAAAACACACAAGACCATTAAGGTTTTTTGAAACTGTATATTAGGAAATATTTTTCTGAAAGTATTGATTTGTTACACTTGACAAATTAAGAAAACACAGACAACAAACATTCCAAGAAGAGGGCAAAGCCCTAGAATTGAATGGGGGGGGGCCACCTTGGCACTCTTTTGAAAAAATATTAAAAACTTAGAACCTTATGACCAATATCCTATAATAAAACTGCAAAAACCAATATAACAAGATGTTGAAGCACCGTACGCTCAAAATAAACGATTAAAGAGTTTGAGGAATTTAGAAAGGTATTGAGATAAAGCAATCAAACCCATTTCATATTTCAATATTATGTAATTTATTTTAAATCTGAACATAGAGAAGACAGGAATACGTTAAAAATCGGCAAGGGACCTTTTTCATCACCAATGAGAACTACAATTGCCATAATTTTCAACTTAAATTGTAATAACCGACCTGCTTAAAGTTACGGGTTTAAAAAGATATTTCAGGGTAATCGAAGAACTCTTGTTAGCAATACAGTAACAAGATGAACTATTGACAAATTATTTCGTGTTATGGTATTATTGCCTTTAAATCGAAAGATATTCGGGAAATTATCTAGTTTTTAAGGGGTACCTGTAAGAGGATTAAAAAGATATCCAAAGAACCTTATCTAATACTGAATTCCTGATGAGTTGAAATTTTGATTCTTCTACCCCTCCTCCTTCCATATAGCTCTATAATTGCTTCATTTTTAGTGGAAGCTCCCAACTGTTCTAAGATGGAAACCACCATCTTCCATTCTTATATTGATTGCATTTCATGATTAAATAGTATCCTTTAAATGTTGTGATCATTGCCACTTAATAATTAAAATATAAATCTATTTACATATATATTAAATTTCATTAGGAATAATAACGTTTGAGATTTGTTCAATTTTCTGAAATGTTAAAGGAATTTAAAAAAACTGTTTTGTTTCCTAGACATAGTCATATTCGATTATTTTTTCATTCAAACCTAAAAATTTCATTATATATAAACCTTAATTGACCGTTACTTTCCTTTTCCAAAAAAAAGCCAAAAAGCGCTTGTCTTTCGTCTTCATGATTAGAAACTTATTAAACTTATTTCTGTGAAAGAAAGGAAATGGTAGTCTTGTTTTATATCCGCTATGCGCAAACAAACTGATCTTGATTTGAACCGGTGTGTGATAAAATTAACTTGTCCTAATATATGGTTAAGTATATAAGACTGGTCCAGTATAGTGTCGCAGTATAGGGCTGCCTCATTTAGAGATGGTTAACAGAGTTAGTTTTTTTTAAGAGGAAACAGTTAAACCCACGCCTGAACCTTTTGTTGATACTTGTTTTGCTATCATGTGTTTTTGCTATTAAAAGAAACCAACAGAAGATGGGGTCTGTTGAGGAACCCAAATATAATTTTATACTCAAAGGGAGATACTTTGAACTCTTCAATATTACCATCAGCTAATTGTTGCTGAAAGACATCATCATAGCCTTAATTTAGATATTTTCTTTCTAAAATTTTCATGAACTTCCTCACTTAGTTACTTGGAAAGGAGGCAATTATATGTAATAGGTTTGATGGCAACAAGGTGAAGTGTTTATCTTTTCAATCCATGGTAAAATAGGTCTTATATGTATCTTTATTTTCCTGTCTTTGTATATCTCTTAACTCACTTCTTTTGTAATATTATCCACCTATCTGTGTTTCAAATCTTAAATTGCACGGTATTAAATCAGATTTATTATAAGTATGACATACCTTATCTTCAACTACCTAAGGACTCCAATTCTTAGAAAATATTGCTAATCCTTTAGTTCTTACCTCTGGAGATATTACTTTTAAAAATAGATATATGAGCTAAAAAGGATTAAAATACAGAATGTTTGCATTTTTCGTGATTTATAAAAGACAAAAAAAATGCATTAAACACATAGAGTAATGCGTAACCTCGCCAAATAATTTTGATAGTTGGAACATGAATGTGATTTTGATTTTAACAATTGACGGTGGATTTGAAACTCTTAATTGATTATTGTATATAAAATTAAGTAAATTTCCCAAATGGAATAATAGAACAATCTCTTAACTTAAAAAGCAGATTCACTCATACATTTAATCATTTCTAGTTGAGGGAAATACTCAATTATTTATCAATGACCTATGGTTAAGGCATCTCAAATCAAAAAAAATGACGTTATTAGACTCTGATAGTCCAGGAATCAGCCAGATTATTATAAGATTTATTTTTTTAAATTATATTAAAGCCTGATCTACGGACTTAATCTCATAACTTAATAGTTTAAAGATCCTCATCAACCAAAAGAGGAAGGGTGAAACTAAGGACTGTCCATATATACATCAAAGAACAGAGTCTCTTTCATTCTCGTATGTGATTCACTTTTCCCCAATAATTTTCGTTTGTTGAGGGTTGAAATTTTCCTTTGGCTTACAAGAGAGCTGTCAATATGAACTTACGTATTTATTGACAATACTTGGCAAACATTTGTACAAGAAAGTATGCCTCCTCAAGTCTAACAGTGACAACTGATCTGCAAGTAAATAAGATGCTTTAGTACTTTGAAACATTTCGGGCATAGATTGATCTTCATTACCACCTTTTAATTCTAAACTCATAAGTTTGATAACATTGCATTGGTCATTCACATGACCTTGGGATGCAACAAAAATTACTATGATTTTGAATTAATCCTTGATATTTAGAAGATGGAAGAATCAATACTATGAGAATCTTCATTTCACTAACTTCATTAGTATGAGTTTTTAAATTCTGCAAAGCAGAATTGGAGCGGCCTATTATTAGATTTTAAGGACTCACTCGTCCTTTGATTTTCATTACTATTCTCAAATATTAAAATTAGGCTTATCCGAATTAGCAATTTCATTTTTTTAAATTTAAATTATCATCTAATAATATAAAAAGGAGGAGAGAAGAGGAACTGGATGCTGTATAACTTGTGACAATTTATATAAAGTGGAACGTTTCTCATTGAGTATCCTTCTTATGATTAAACATTCATATGTATAACCTATTAAATATATTGATTAAAATTCAGGGTAATTGGTATTCAACTTACGAGTAATTTCCGTTACTACCACATTAGGTAATTTTGATAAAAACCTATGTGGCTAAGTACTACTAATCAGTAGCCTCCTCAAGATATTTGAGGTTTATAACTCTCAAGTTTATATATTAATGTCCTTCCTGATATCATTTAAGTAAACCCTAGTTGCATTATACGTTGGGTTAAATGTGTATTAAACGATTATTATTTTTTAATAATTCTTGATCAATGAGATTGCAGAAGTTTAATGTTCATCTAAATTAAGCTCTTTATCTTAGAAATTCAAGAGCCTTTATTATTAATTATTATCATCTAATTGAAAGGATTTGCATGTGGAAATCTAGGAGAGTATTGAGTATGTCTGTAATTATATTTTTAATATTAAGCAAGTCTGTTGTGTAATGGACTTCACTAAAAGTTTCTCAAATCTAAGGAACATCTATACGGTGTTGAAATGAAGGTTCGTCATTAAGCAATTAAAACTTATCAGGAATATTACATTTGTCCCTCAAAGAAACCAAAGAAATCATAGCTTAAGAACAGATTCACTTAAATGAGAGCCAAGTATTTTTTGAGGGGAGTGATTTTGATACCATCTTTAAAGTATAATTATCATCAAACTTATAATTTGAGTAAACTTAATTCGAGTTCCATAAACGTTGATTTTTACATCAATTATACTGGGGAACAACACGTATTTTTTATATATTGATTTAAATTCGATAATGTAATAAGTAATAATAGGAGATAATGGCCTTACTTTATACAATTGACCATTAAAATACGAGCATTCTACATTCGTAACATTTGTAATCATAAGGTATAAATTATCTTATTAAATAAAACCCTAATGCACAGAGCTTATAAAATAACAAAAAGATCTTCAATAATTTACTAAACTGTCACTAATATATAATACTAATAATATTATATCTAAGTAATAATAATAATTTAAGGATAAATGATATTATATGGCAACTCTGCAGTCCAGAAAATCTAGAATGAGAAATAAAATTATTACATACTTAGATGAATTATTGTTTTTCTTGAGTAATATATAAGGGATATAGTTCATAAGAAGAACAAGAAGGGGAATTATATGAATTTTATTTAAAATGCCCCTCGAGTACGTAAATGAAACAGCTTATGAGTATCTTCTAAAATTGACATAGATGCAGGTCAAGATAAATTTCGATAATCATGAATAATAAAATTTGAATACTTAAGAATAATAGATAAATAAATTAACTCCCAATAATAATAAAGTGGGAACAATAATATATGAGAATAAAAAATCCATTTATTATAGATAAAAAATGAATAAATATAATGAATTATAAATAATAATAAATGGATAAAATAAATGATGATTAATAAATAATCACTTAATAATAATAATAACCTAACAATTCACCAACAAATATTATAATTTTTATTATATTGTATTTATATTAAGAATTAATAAATTATAAATAAATTTAATAATTGGAATAAAAATTAATTAATAATAATAGTAATTTTAGTTTATAATAATTAAATAATAATTAGTTAATATAAATAATAATAATAATAAGAATACATCAATAAAAAAATATACTAAAAAAATTAATTGAAAATGACATAAATTATAAACAATGACCATTAATGAATTATAAATTTTTATATAAACTTTTTTTTCAAACAAAACTTCACAAATTTAAAATTTAATATCTGAAAGAGAAAGAAGGAAAACTAAATCGAAGAGAATATGACAGAACCATCCGACCACCAGGACTTCCATAGCAAAATCTTTTACAAGTTCACATTTTCTCAATTTTATGAACATAGGAGCCTTCTGAGTAAATAAGACCACCCTGTATATAAAAAATAGAGAGAGAATAAAAAAAAATATAGTATTATATAAAAATAAAAATCAAATTTGAGGTTATTGAGAATTTGGACCTATTTAGTTGGGGGGTGCGCTATACTGTAGGCTTAAAGTGTGAAGGCTATATATGCAAATTTCTGTAGGCATAATCACTAAACAGATAGTTGTAATTGCTGCATTAGTCAGGTAAAGGTGCATTCGCTGGTATCGAAAACTCATGACAAAACTTGAATTAAATACACTTAAAGACTAACTAAACTTAGGACAAAAACACCAATAGGCTAGTCTCGAGTTATAGCCACACATGCTGGACATCTTACGATCCGTTATTCTTAATATTATTCATTTATCAGTGTTATCAAAATTAAATACCTTAAACATCTTAAATCTTATATCAATAAATATTTATTTTGTACTAATAATACACAAAATTTATTTAAACTACTATAAGCTTCGGATAGTTTGATTATAATTTGCAATATTACTAGCACGAGTTGATCAAGAACTTTGCGGAACAAAACCCGGTGTCGGGTTGTAAGCATACAAGCTCTATTTTACTATTTATGACAAGTTTACTCACAATTGTAGCAGAAGCAGATTGATATTCTATAATTGCAGATAAGAGGGATCACAAACATCAAAAAAGAGTTCTATTGTATAATTGACTCAATTTTAATTACTTATAAAAATGTAATAATACATGATGTAAGTGTACACTTGATGCGGTAAAACTACAACAAAGTCCAACCTTAACCTATTGAGTTGGTTTGAGGTTTATTCAAAGATCTATTTTGACTACCAGTTATTCCATTACAGTTATTTGTAAAACAGTAGTGTCCCTAGTGAGCAGTTCTAATAGTATTTTAAGATAACTCAGCCTTGTGGCTAGTAAATTAATACATTCAAAGATCTATAATTCTAAACTTACATTATAACCAGGATTTCTAAACTTAATACAAGTTATAGCTGTAACAGAGTGTGTGCGTGTTTGCAGTGAACATTTAAAGTAAGAAGATAAAGAGGCTATTATAGTAGAGGTTTGGTTAGGTTATAAGTACAAATCAACAAATATTGAAAATTATAATTTACCTCCTAACACCTTACATTTTTTATTATTAAAAATTTTGATTTCACAAATATCGATTAAATAGGGGACCGCGTCAGATTTCGGAATTTGAAGGTTGATCGACCCGATCCAGTTGTCGCGTTAAGACTTGTATATGTAATTTCGGTGAAAGTTTAGTGGAAAATACCAATTGTGGCATATAGCCCATCTGAGACAAGAATAATAGTAAAAACTATCAATAGCTCTAATAACTATCAAAAAACAAAATAGAATTATAATATTTAGAAAGGGGCTCAAAGAAATACGATTTGTTTTTCTCATAATATGATTCCTTATATAAAATTATAACTTTTTTTAAAATAAGAGAAGATATTTGATTTTTAATCTAATATATATATAAGGGATTACATAACTATAATAATTGTTTCTTTTATAGTTTGCATATTCTCTTTGCGCAAATAAGATATAGTGCGTCAAAAACCATCTTTCATGTTTGTCGACCAATGACGTTCAACGAGGTAGAAACCCAAATATCTTATAAAAAATGCTTTATCTAAAGCTTGCTTATTCTGGAATTAGACGATCGATGTTTAGAGCCCTGCTGTATGCCACCCTAAATTTCATAGAAGGAAACGGACAGGCCTATTCCAAATGTTCTTCGATTACATCGTAATGGGTGACCAGATTCACTATACTATGCATTCAAAAATAATTATGTCATCTTAGAAAATCTAGTAATTGAACATATTATGACAAAGTTTATGCACGCTACTTCAAACGTTATCTTGAATTCTAGCCATCAAAGTGTATAATCAATATTCTCAAAGATAGCTATAGACACTGTTAATCGGAGCATTGTCCAAAATGTATTAATTTAGATGTGTCTAAATTTATTATAAATAAAAACGTAATCTATATTATATTAATATTTCCTACTCAATACTTTATCTCTTGTTGGCTCTGAAGAATGGATATCTTAATTCACTAGTCGTTGCTTCGTATGGTTTACCTCTATTTAATTCTAGGGAGATTAATTTTAGTGAAGACATTGCCAAATTAAATTCTATTATTACAATTTTTGAAGAATAAAAAATTATATTATCGGTTTTCATATTATATATATATATATTATTCGCTCTCAATTAAAATCTGAATAACGTGTGAGTACGTATATATCAGATATGATGAGTTACCTAACTAATCATGTTTTATATAGAGAGGAACTAAATATTTATAATACTTTATAGTAAATTTATACTATTCATATAAGTTTTCTAGGTCAATAAATGATTATACTATATAAGCTTTATTTGCTTTTTAACAGCTTCTAGGTGCACTATTTGATTTAACGCCAAACTTTTTAAAATTTTTAACTAATTAAATTTAATACTCCTTAGATCTTGTTATTATCCTTCTAACTGACATATAACTTATTGATAATACTGTGTCATTCTATTATTAGAAAATCATATATATTCAAGCTACTTCCTACTCCCAAAATGTATATAACTACTTTACATTTATCCGGTATTAAAATATTCATTTGCCATTTTATTATAGACTCTATTTATCATAATCATATGTGTTATCAATGATTACGTTTGGATGATATATTGAAAATCTTACTCACATTATTATGCGATTCCAAGTTTATACGTATATAATCATCCGCAAATATCGAAATATTGCCAAGAAAAATTAATTATCATTCTATATTAATATTTTATATATACATTATATAATGTATAACTAAGTATATTTGGACCCATGAGTACGAGATCTCTATGGGTGATGTGAGCAATTACTTAACAGATCATACAAACTGACCATGGATTATAATAAAGAGATGAAGAAGATAGGAAAGAGTGAAAGTAAAGAATAGAGAAGAAGAAGAAGAAGTGAAATGAGTAAGAAGAAAGATAAGTAAAGTAATGAGTAAAGATTAATATTTCATCCCAATAATACATAGAGAAGAACTACAGAACTTACAGAACCTAAACAGAATCAACGGACTAGCAAAGACTTTTACTAGTTTTTTTTTGTTGTCTAGTTTGTTTTGTTTTTTTTGATGGCCATATTTGTATTCGGTACTTCGTCTATTATAATGTGTCGGGTTACTGTGTCAAAAAACCTTGTTAATGTATATTACTACCAGAAGGGTGCGAATAGAGGAGGGTAAGTTTGGTTAAAATCAGTAAGGACGTATTGTGCTAAATCTGTAAGGAGAGTAGTAGTGAAAACTTTGGTCTAAATCCATGTAGTGATTCTGATAAAGGAATGGAGGTTGATATTCTATTAAGGATTATATTTTTCTAAAACTTTGGATAGTGTAGAAAGCTCATAAAATAATTTGCATTTGTCACTGTGCCAATCTTGTAAAGTCCTATAATATCCAACAAGAGTCCTATAATACTGAAATTTTCTAGAATTGCTTCAGCCTTTTTTTATATATTTTTTTTCATTTTTTTATATACTTTTAACCTGATATTAACATGAAATATGTTTGTTTTTGAGATGGAATATAGAATTCGAGAAAGCGGCAATCGTAATAAGCGTTAACTCTTGCGTTACCAAAATTGAGCATAAGGGAAGGTATGGGAGAGGGTTGGCGGTAGAAAGACAGCAGAAAGCCCCCCACATGCCCCCTATATTTAAGAGCCGTCAGTAAAACACTGGAGTAAATTCATCATAAACTGTGGCGTGAGACAGAAATGATGCTTTTAAACAGCGGCAGCAGGAATGGCAAGATTTGGGAAGAGAGATGTCAAGAGCTAAGCAAAATGGGTAGGAAGAGGGATAGCCAAGGTGTTGTATCCCTTCGTCAAAAGAGAAAGGCAACCACCTTATTGAAAAGGGAATGTTGAGGAAATTAAACGATGTTTTATGAACCGTCCTTTTGCAAGAATGGCCAGTAATTAGGATTCTGACGTATCTCCTGCAATCGGTTTCAGAGCCAACGGTATTGGGGTTTGAAAACGGAATAACTATTTACAATGATGGTATTCTCTTAAGAAGAGAGAGTGGCATCCTTTGGATTTCAACTTTCAAGGCTTCACCTGGGGGGGGACGATCGAAAAGCTAGAATAGAGAAAGAAAATACGAAAATCAGCTAACGCAATTAAAATTAGATGGGAGGAAAAATATAACAGGACCAAATACAAACACACACCAACCAACACAAATAGTAAGATACAGGTAGAAACTAAATAATCAAACAAATGAGACCAAGGACCACATCAAGACACATAAACTAGCACAAGCCATAATCACAGACCTCCTACAACGATCGGAAACCAACCTATAGCAGGACAACAAGTTAAAGAACGATTAAAAACAGGCAATTTAAAGACGATAAAGAAACAAGATTCCTATGGAAGAAACAACATCGACAACAGTCCAAAACAAGAGTCCCACACAGAGATAGCCAATCGCCACACACGTCTGCCACCCTTCCCCCCTTAGCTGTCTTAATCTCACTTGCGGCTGCATCATTATAAGTGCGGTCCATACTAGGCTTGAGCCCCCCATCCAGACCACACTCATTGACACCCCTGCTGCACGTCCCCCTACACGCGCTCTGGCGCCCCCCGCGACACCACACCCCTCCTTACTAACCCGATAGCCTGATCGCTCGGACAACGCCACCCCCCCCGTGGCAGCTTCACCCCCCCCCCCACCCCTCCGATTCCCATCTTACTTTCTTAAAATCCAGCACTGCCTGAGCCTCTTTTGCGTGGCGCACGAAACATGGCACGGCCCCCCCACTGGCGCACGCTTAGCCCACTCGCCCTCGACCCAATATCCCCTCACCACAGCTATCCTCTGAACCGCTCTCGCCCGCTCGAGCACCACAGGCGCCCCCCCCCCCTCCCCGCCTGGCACCCCCGAGCCCTCACTCCGCTACCTCTCCAAATCCTACACGTCCGCTCCGACCCCACCCTCTATAGCCAGAAACAACCCCATTGACCAGCCTCCGCCTCGGGCAACCTAGACGCCCCCCCCCCCGTCACACCCCACCACTCACTCAACTTAAATCCCGCACCCCCCGCCGCAGCACCAACCTCCAGTAGTACACTCTCACCCCCCCCCCCCACCACCCCCTTACCCCCCTGCCTACGACCATGAGTAAACACTTCTAGGGGTAACGTCGGCCGTCCGCGCGCCCCCCCCCCCCCCCCCCCCCCCCCCCCCCCAGAGGGGGGCGCCCCCACTGAGCAACCGCACCACCACCTCCCTACCCCACTCGCATCCCCCTCCCCGCTACCCTGCCACAACCACACGCGACACCATTCTACCATCGCCCAACCAACAGGGCCGCCCATTCTGCCTCCCCCAGCGCCCAAAACACCCCCCCCCCCCCGACCCCCGCGAACCTCGCCGCAGCTCTCCATAAGGAGCCGACTCCCAGCTCTTCCTCCACCCCGCCTTCCGGGCCTGTCGCCTCCAACGGCTTCTCATTCAAAACGGCTCAACAGCCCCACCGCCCCCCCCCCCCCCACAGCACCACCCACCAAAAACACCCCCCCTCATCCCCCCACCACGCTGACGAACGCGCCCTCCTCGGTCCCGTTCTCCCACTCGCCGCGTCTAGTTTTACGGGGTCCCGGTCGAATGATTTTTGACGAAGCCACACTGGAAGTTTGAAAAAGCTTGCGCGGACTTCTCCAGAACAGGGAAGAAAGCGGCCTGAAAACACTTTTTTCCACTTAATTTCAGGCATGGCAGGTCAGTGAAATTGGTCTTTGGTTTATCCGCCAGCTTTCGGATCTTGTCGAGTTTAGGTGCGATTAGGACATTACAAAAAGCTTTGTCAGTCCTAAAATAGTATGGAAAGACGGCATTCCGAGTTCGCAGATTTTTTAATATAGATCCAGCAAAACAATGCTGATGCTGTTAAGAAAGCTGATCATGATATACGAAATCATGGCTGGACCAAGAGCACCGTCTTTGCTACTCCGGCCAGTGCAGTTTGATACTCTGCAGATGTAAAAAGACAAGTGCTGTGTCAGTTCTCGTTTTTGAAAGGCTCAGTGTAGCGGAATGAACTCGACTGGCTGCGAAGGCTGATAACCTAAACACACATCCGCTTCCCACCGCAGGAGCTGTGACAGATCGTTCAGTATATCAGGCTCATAACGGAGGATGTTGGTGAGGAGTTGTTGGAGCAACGAAATATTTTCTGTGTAACTTTCCACACTAAAAAGGGGGAGTTGTGGAGTTGACAGATCGATATGTAATTTCGAAATATTGTTACGCGTTTGACGATTAATTCGGCGAGATCTCGCGCTGCGGCTGCTTTAAAAAATAATCATGTGGGGTGGTACGGGTCTTTTGTATTGTTCTGTAGAGTTCTTCTCTCTCGGTTAGCTTGTCCGCACTCTTGGGACCACCAAGGGTTGCCGAATCCTCCTGCCTGAGGAAGACTGCGGGATGGCAAGCTTCCGCTGCGAGATGACTTACTTTTCTGGAAGAAACCAAGGCCTTCCATCAACAGTCGGGAAAATTCGGTGTATTAAAAAGGAGAAAGAGGGATAGGGCCTTGTGGCCTTTGATAAAAAAGGAGCGGCCCACTCCCGCATCGATCAAAACGCCAGTTGGAGGTGGGTTTTGCAGTTGGGCTTGGAAACCAAGCTCATTTAATTGCTTATTGGGTAAATGAATCACTGCTGAATAAATATCAAAAGCCAGGCCAGGCTAACGACCGATCCATCCAAGGTATATGGGAGCAAAGGAAATATCAATTACAAGGGAAGGAAAAGGGTGTGTGTATCTAAGAGTTCATGGATTGAAAAGTCCTGTCTGTTATGGGCAATCCCAGGAAAGGGGTTAGAGTCTATTCAAGATTCTATAAGGGCACTTGGAATGAAAGTGACAAGTCACCCCATAAGGGGTGTGGCGGAGGCTGAAGTCACCTAGCATATAACAACCGGCAGCGCAGGGAGCTGTTTGAAAAGATCTGTTAAGTCGACCCTTAGTTAAATTCATACTCGGAGTAGTAGATTGAACAGTATAGTATGTCGATGACATGAATTCTTGCCGCTACTGGCATGAAGTTTGGTTTGGATTGAGGGGATGGGGAATTAGGGGATAGAGATTTGTGAAAATGATGTATTACCTGACCCTTCCCTATCATGGTCACCTTCTTCTTAGAAGTTAACGGCAATTTATTATTCAGATGTTGAAGCGGAAGTCACGCATTGACATTAGCGAGAAAAATTCTATGTAAAAACACTATACCCTTTGGTGTACATATGCTTTGATTAGTTGGAACAATTTTCAAAATTAGAATAGTAACCAGACAATTCCATTGAAGGAAAGGTAGCCATGCTTACGTTATTGAATATTATGTGATGATTCTAATCGAAGACAATTGTCCTTATGTGACTGGGGGTATGTTAGAGGTTGGGTCTTCAGAATGAGAGGAAGATTGAGACGTTGGGTCTTGGCGAGGAGGGGGAACAAACCCTGGGGGGCCAGGGTAGTCATACACCAGAGATTTTTTAGGTTGTAGGACATCTTTTAGGGAGGAGTTTTCAGAATGTAATTGGTGAAAGGCACTTCACACCTGCATGATAATGGAGAGTAAGATTTGAATTCAACCAAGTCACCTGTGTTATGTGGGGTTGGTTGGTTAATAGCAAGAGCATTGAGAATGTCATATTATTAGTGAGAGCAGTATCAGAACCCGCTTGGCAAGCAGATTCAGGAAAATGTGGAGAATATCTATTTTCCCATAGGAAATGGGGAAGGAAGGGGTATCGAAAGTTTATTGTCTTTTTTGAGAATGTGTTGGGGTTTCGACATCGATTTCCAATTATGGGGATTTGATGAATATTGGCAAGGTCTGATTCTGCGAGAATTTCCAGTACTCATCATGGGGATTTTGGAAACTTGGGATAGTTTGATTGGAGAATGGGACCTCTGGGTTCATCTTCATGCCTCCATCAGGACCCAAACGTTTAGAGCGGTTTGCCGACATTTTACGTTGACAGTTTTCCTTCACCTTTCTTCGGGACAGATGAAGGAAGCATTTAGAAAGACATGGGTCACGCAGTTCAATCTCCATTGGGAGCTGTTATCCAATTTTTTAGGGTTTAGAATCCCTTAGAGAGGGCTGATAAAGGAAACTCAGGAGAAGAATAATTATAGGAAGAATCAGAGGAACTAAAACTGTCTTGTATAGACTATTAGATGATTGGTTGGTGAGTTGTTCATTAGTTGGGATTTCTTGGGTACAGTCTATTAAAGCCTTTGCATTTGGTCTCGAAAGTAGATTATTGGGCGATAGGTCTCTTCTGAGTTGTTTTTTACATCTGGGGTTACTGTGTTTATTGTTTAAGGGAATTCGGTGCTCATATTTTTAAGGGAATAATCTTTAACTGTCAGCGACTATCTCTTTCTGTGTCTGTTCTAAAACATCTTTACAGGGGTTTCAGGTAATAGTGGGAGGCGAATTAAGGGACAAAGAGACCGTTCTCTTTTGCATAAGTTTGGTGAACCAATTTGTGAGTAGTGGGACAGTTGTCTTGGCAGGAGTGTTTTTCCAAATTTGATGGGCGATGAGCTAGACTTCAGTTTCATTGAGTAGCTTTGATTGAGAGTTAATGCTCTCAGGACTAGGCTTGTTGATGGCTCTTTCGACGGGAGATTTTGAATCGCAAGGGCTGCTTTTGTGCTCTTTGAGAAATTGGTAGTGTGGGCAGTACAGGTAGACTGGTTGCAGATAATACTTCCTAAGTTTAAACGGAATTAAGAGAGTAGTTCTATTAGGATAGGGTTGTGTTGGCGGTAATTACTACGGGAGGCGTGGGGTTAGCTGTAATTGTGGCGTAAGTTTGTTTTTGATTTGTCTGATATTTTTTCATTGAGCTGGCGATAGCATCTCTTCCTTGTCAACTTATGCTTAGTACATCAAGCTCTAAAAACCTCCCTGTTTCAAACAGGTAGTACGGGCATATTGAAGGAAAGCCACTGTGGGGTCCTTACAGATTCCTGCAGTTAAGGGTATATGTTGTCACATGGTGTGGAACATAAATTCTCCGCAACTTGGGCAATGTCTTCTGTCCCCCACAGTAATTTTCGGGGATGACCAAACCGTGGACATTTGAAGCAACGTCTGGGTCGAGGGATAAAGTGCGAAACACTGTAACTTGTGAAACCCCTCTTTTGACACTTTGTAGTTTGGATAAGGGGTGTTAAAGTGTCAGTAGTAAACGGCTGGGTTTGGTTTGTCAGGAGTTTCCCGGCGAGGGGAATCTATAAATGTTTGTGACGGAAAATCTTCTCTGTTAGAGTTCTTCCCAAAATGACAGCTGTGTCTTCGTCTCTGCTGAAATAGGACATACAATAGTGCCTTTAAGATGTGATTTCTTATGTCATCAGGTAGTAGAAATCAACATGGAACACTCCAAGGAGACGTTAAGGCATGATCAGAATCGGAACTTGATTTCGGTTAGTAGCTTTTACGAGAAGGAACCCACCCCGCCCCCCACCCATTCCTCATCATGTGACTGGAGGGTCTTCAAACTCTAGGGCCTTTCATCGACGCTGCTCTACTGAAGAGAGAATGGTTCTGTTGTCAAGTAAAGAGTTTTGGAGGAAGTGGATGCAATATGTAATAAATCGGGAATGACATGTCTCTGACTTCACTGGACCGGGGGTGCAGCGTATGGATACATTAACGGAAATGATGCTACGACTGTTACGGGGGCACCTTTTACGGGATTTTGCCGGGCGTTGGGGCACCTGGGGTGTTCGGGTTTTGCTGGTCGACGAATCGGAGAAATTTCGCAAAAGACCCTCAGGTGTAGTAGAAGAAGAAAGCAAATTATAGGTACCAGGTCTAGAAGTAGTAGGGACCGTGGTAGGGCCAGGCTGGGAAGCTGACAGATGGTAATTATTGTTGGTGTTCAGCTCACCTTTATTTAAGAACGTTTTTTCTTTTAAGGACTTTTCCATATAAAATTTAACCACAAGCTTCGTCACCATGAATGAGCACTATAGCAATAAAGCAGATGAGACATAAAAGCAAATAGCAGGATGGGCTGGAAAGGCGTATGTTTCATAAAGGAAGGTAATCCTTCATCTCACAGCAGGTCTACAGTCAGAGACCACACACCACCGGACCCCACCCCGATAGGGTGGGCTGTGGTGTGGCCTCGGAGATCTCCCAAAATTTATTCCGTGGGGTCCCACCCGTGTACCACACGGCACCTATAGTCTTCGCGCAAAGTTCGAGATTATACACCAAAGTGCAGAACAGCCTCCTTAGTGGTTAGCCAAGGCTCAGGTTCCCTACAATTGGCGGCCCGGTCAGAGGTGAGCGTAAATGACCGGTTTTTCAACTGTACCCTCATCCACGGGGAGGAAGTGTGGGTGAACTGAACACCATAGCCACGGAAGAGGCACCGGGTAGCCAAGGGGTTGTGAACTGGGAAAAGGACCGAAGGACCTTGCACAAATCAGCACAAAATACAATAAATTTCAAAGGGACTATGCGGGAGAATAAAAAAAAAAAACATAAAAAAAAAAAAAAAAAAAAAAACAAAAAAAAGGAAACTGTGATAGCAAGAGGAGTGGATTTTGCAAAAGACGGAAAATTTACTTTGAAATTAATGAGGGGAGAAAGAGTTGAAGGTGGGAAAGAAAACAGTTATGTGGCAAGCTAATGCCCTCTCTCTGCACACAAGCAAATGCAGCTATTACTGCTGGCGCGGCCTGAGGGCAGAAAGTTCCCTCAGCATTGGCTCTATTACAGTTGGCCACGCTTCGTTGTAAACAAGTCTTTCCCACAATCAGAGCATAACACCATAATAAGAATCAATACCCCCTGCTGGGGATATATATATATAATATATACTATTATATTATATACTATAATATATATATATATATATAAATAATAATATATATATATCTATATATAATATAGATATTATATATATATATATATATATATATATAGTATATAAATATAAAAAACTCTAGTGTAGATTTTTCTGACTGAAACAAGTTCTCATTAAAATGTATTAAAGGGGGTGTAAGGCTTAGGGCTTTCTTTTCAACTTGGCGTCAGCGTCATATTCTATACTTTTCTGTTTCTGGTGCGCATTACACTCACCTTACCCCCAGTCTTGGGGAAAGAAGGGTGATTTTATATATATTATAATTCTATATATATATATATACTAATATATAATATATATATTATACTATAGTATATATCCTATTATATATATATATATATATATATATATAATTAGATCTATTACTATATATATATATATATATATATATAGTATAAAGTATATATATATATATTATATATATACCTATATATATATATATATATATATATATATATATATATATATATTTGTGAATTTATTCTTTTAAAAACCCAACTTCTACAAATTTCTCCCTCTCTAAGACACCTTCTAACTTTTCCTATCTCTTTCGACAGGTTCTTTCGTCTCTCTGTTGACAATATAAACATCCTATTGGCCTGATATAAACAGAAAAGATGTCTTTGGAAACTCACATCTTCAATTGAGTTGCTAGGGCGGCCTCAAACGAAACTGGGAGTTCTGTTTAGATTGCGTGACTTTTTTCCCTCTTCACAGTTACTCCAGTTATACAAGGGTCTCATCATCCCTTGTATGGAGTAACTGCTTCATTATCTGGGCGGGGGCTCTTGTTTCATCCGGCTTTTGGATTAGGGTTCGGTAAAGGGCTAGATAACGACCTTATAAAATTTGTCCTGATTATCTAGTTCACTTGACCTCTATCTTTGCGGCCGCAGATGATGGTGCTCTTATCTCTTTTCGTATAGGTACCTATAGCTCGAGGGAACTTTTCCACTTTGCCCGGTGCCATTCTACCTTTAAGATAGGCCCTTCGTAGCACCAAGGGGTGCTGTGTCAGCCCATGAGTTTTGGTGTTGATATTAGCAACTCCAGCCTAGTTCGCTGCGCGCCTTCTTCTTTCCTGCCACCTCTTTCTGTGGAAGGCTCTTCGAATCCTTCTGCGTGCTTTCCTACTCATTTAATCTCCCTCACTTTAAAGCCGCGTCTGTGCTCACTCCTGCGTTCAATTTTTGCCGTTAGTTGAATCTTGCTTGAGATGTAACACCCTCTATGAATAGGCTCTTGCCGTGAGCAGTCTGGGTGATAAAAAAAAAAAATAAATATATTATATATATATATATATATATATATAGTATACTTATTTATATATTATATATATATAATATATAATATATATACTTATATAAGTATATATATATATATATATAATATATATATATATATATATATATTATATTGTAAGGGAGATTGTAAACCAGGCTAATTTTATAAGACAAGAGATAGGTAAATCTTTAAATAATTTGTGAGCAAATTTGATAGCATTTTTAGAAATCTTGCAAGGAAGGAGTAAAAGTCTTATGAAGAGATTAAGGCTTGCAAGACGGACAAAAAGTTAGTGAAAAGGACAAGCAAGGAGGAAAAATTTCTCATAACGAACGGTAAGTGACAAACGAAATGTTTATATTGGAAGAAAGTTTCATTTTTTGGTTTTCCTGTGTTAACAATATATATATATATATATATATATATATATATATATATATATATTATATAATATATATATATATATATATATTACTATATATATTATATATATACTGATATATATATATATATAATGTGTATAACATATATATATATATATATATATATATATATCTTAGGGAAACAATCCTGGAACCAGTCTCGAGTTTGATAAGAAACAGTTGGTATTGATAATTGGAATTCATAAGGATTTGTGACATGTTGAAAAATAACCTGGATTAACTGGATGCTCTCTGGCCGTGAAACTTACGTATGAAGCTTTTGTGTTTACTGTTTTGTGCTACTAACTTGCAAGTTTTTTTTTTGAACCATTACTAGTGAAACTTTTACCGTAAAGTGATAATAAGTACTGGTATTTAATTTTCTTACAAACATTGCTTAAAAGTAACATTGATTGATACCAGTATTGAAATTCTTGTACATGAGTGCATCGTTGTGCAAAAAAAGTGACTTTTACTTATAGAGTAACCTTTTTGTTATCTTTATTCTTGTAAACATTGTCTGACGTAGTCAGAAATAAGAAAGATAAATCTGGTCACTGTATAAAGAATTCAGCCTTTCAGGTAATTAATGATTTATTTTGATAATGGCATTTCGAGTATTGAAATGCACTAATGGATTTTAATGTTTTTTTTTTTTTTGTATTTTATACGAGTGGGGATATTTGTTGCCCTGCACTGAGCATTGAACATTTCACTGTGTGAGAACTCCGCCGCCGTCATCTTCCCTGTCTTCTGTAAATAAGTTTGGTCCGCTTTGAAGGTTAAAATGACTGTTCAAGAAAAGTGTTTATTTTGATAAAGGATTATTTGAAATATTAATTATTTTATTAAATTATTTTATTGAATTTGTTTATAGATTATATGTTAAAATCTAGATTGTCTTCTTTCATTTGAGTAAATGATTTTGTGGTTGGGGGACCCACCCGGTTAAAGAACTTAGGCTAATATGGGATGGGACGGTATCCGGGAACCATATGCCCCGGTATCGCCTTCCGGCAAGTTTTTGATATCCCCCGGATATCGGCGTAAACGGTAATCTACTAACTGAGTAGGTTCTTCTAGTTGGGGGATATCAAATATTTGAAAAATATATACATATATATTAATTATATATTATATATATATATATTATATTATTTATATATTATTATATTATATTATGTTTAATATATATAGATTAGGGACTGTACCGGAACCTGATTTTTTGGAGTTCCGGTTCGGCGGAACAACTTGGTTCGGCGGGAACTACGGACCTTGCTCTTTTCTCCAAATGTCTTTCTTATTATTCGTATTGAGTTTGTCATTTACTCAGTTATGATTAGTCAATAAAAATAAAAAATGGATATATGTGCAATTCATTGAATAAATGACCTGTGGACTCTTTACTTTCCCGGAAGAACTTTAAATATGAAAATTATTCACGGTAGCTTATAATATCTGACGGGGTGGGGATTTTTTTTATTTTTTTTTTTTTTATTTTTTTTAGACAGATTTTGCTTTTTATAATTTTTTTATGAAATTAAGTTAAAATAAAATAAGTATACTAATTATATAATTTTAGTAAATATTATTTTAAGTTAATTAAGATTTATTATATATTTTATATATATTATTATATATATAAATATTATATATTTATATAATATAATATTTATATTCTTTTTAATATTAATTTTATATTTTATATTAATTATTATTCCGTATATTAATATATAGTGGCGCACGTTAATGCCCCATCTCCGAAAAAAGAGAATATTCATATAAATCTACCGACCGTCGTCGTCGGTTAATCCAATAGTAGTTGTAAATGGACAATAATGGAACGTTTCCTACGTTTAATTAAAGAGGGGTTTAAAGTTTTGTTGAAATGTTCCCTCGTCCAGGAAAAGCCCCCAAGTTCTGCGTTTAGCTGTTATTGAACATTTCCTCAATACACATTGTGGGATGTTGGAAATCTCTTGACTTATTTAATTCCAATTGTGTCAATTTTCTAGGTCTGTTGTGGATTGCTATAGATTTTAGAATCCAGCGAGAAATAGTCGCATGGTTTGCAGAAGGTCGGGAGACCGGGGGAGCACAAAACCCTTGCTGATGGTCCTTTCCTTTGTAAAAACTATGTATGGTAGTCAGTGACAGATCCGAGACTTGGCAGGTGTACCTCATCTTGCCTGGAAAATAAGTGCCATAAGGCGTTTCGTTTGAGTTAAATGTGCAGAGAATCACTATAGAACCTGTAGGTAAACTTGTTTCAGTTTGGCATTGAGGATTATTGACCGATTATTGCTGTTACCCCGAAAGAGACCACCACCCAATTTTTAAATGTGTAATTGGATTTCTAGATTCGTGGGGTTTCGGTAGCCAGTGTCGCGTTTTGGAATTAACGTAACGAACACTTACCCCGTGGAAAGAGAAGAACGCTATTTCACCGCAACTTTACTTAGCACTTACAGTGAAGTTTTACGCTTAACTTTCCGTTCTTTGTATTTTGAACAACTCACCGGTAGGCTTTTCATTGTTTTAGCAAGATGCATGCGTTGAATGATCTGTGATATTCACTTGTTGGCGATACCGTGTGTACCGGTCGTAGGTATTTAGGTAACTATTTATTGTAATCATGTTTTCGTAGAGGGCCGGTTTTATGTGCGCCTCTCTGTTATATATATACTTATATTATTTATATATATATTATTTAATGTTATATATATATATAGATTTATTCTATCCATATTATAACTTATATTTATATATTATGATATAATTATTTGGGTCAACCCATTTTTTCCGTACAAATAATGGAAGTTGGCCCGTCCGACATTTTTGAACTTTATATTGCATGGCGTTAATGTTATCCCCTGAAAGTTCAACCATTCGTTTTTGAAGATTTACTCTGGTTGTAAAGGGTGAGCCAATATGTTTGACAGGTGAGCCAAATTTTCATTAATGAGGTAACCATTTTTATCATATCTCCATTTGGTAATTCTTTACCAAATGATTATAGGGTGATTGTAGGGTATTTAAGGTAATTATGGCCCTATTCCTGTTTTTTTTTGAAAAATAATATTCCCTAGTTATTATTTTCCGAAATTGTGTTAAATTTTGAAAAATTCCCATTTTCGTGGGTGTATTTAAAATAGGATAATTAACGATATAATTTTGTGTTGTAATAATGAACTAGTAGTTTTAACTTATCTTTTTGAAGTTTGGTAATTTTTAAAAATTTACAGGGGGTCCAAAATCCATATCTTTCGGAAATCGGTACTTTGCCTAATATACCGTTTGTGGGGTAGTGCTAAAATTGAAAGTTTATTATGATTACATAGATGTGTCCTTCACCTGCTATTGACTTTGGTATTTGTGGTTTAAGAAATGCCAGCCATTCAAAATGCCCCCAAAAAATTTTTTTTTTAGTTGTGTTATGATAGGGCCTACTCGTTATATAAAGTACCTATATTGTTAAAGTGTGTAAATTTTGAGTTATTATTCTTACTTATTAGTTATTAAATTTATGTTATACTGTTTTTTTATTTTTATTTAGCTTTTAAGATGAAATAAAAATTATAAGTTACTAAGGACCAAAAGTATGTTAAAAGCAAGAAAACAGAATATTACAGTTTATAGTTCGCGATATGTACTTCAACATTATTAAATATACTAACATTAACTTATATTAATTAGTGGATAAACACAGACGTACTAATATTTAATGACGTTTCTCCCCTATGATGTTTTTCGAATTCAAATTTTTTTGAAAATGGATTTTTAAAAATTTTTTATATTTTTCTGCATATTTTATTTTCATTATTCTATCATTAAGGAATAACTCCAAATGTGATAAAACTATTAAGTATAGATGTAGCTAACTTAAAATTTCGATTTGTCATGATTCCTTAAAAAAAAACCGGCGATTTTTGACCGATTTTCCCCTATTTTACCGAGTACAACTTTATATTATATATATACTTATTTTATATATTATTATCAATTATATTTATTTATATATATAATATTTAATTTATATATTTATTTAATTAAAATATAAAAGTAGACTCACCAAACTTTTTTAAGAATAAGAGGCAGTATTATTTTTCTTATTTACATAAATGGGTAGGCGACAAAGCACACTCAAACTTAGCTTGCTAACTGAATTAATGGTCGCGCTTACATTAATTTATTTACGTCTGTGTTTGTCCAAACTATTTTCTATTATTTAATGTTTAAGAGAAATTATAATAGTTATTAGTATTAATTTGGATAGAAAAACACAGTCTAAGTTATATTTTAGTGATATTTTCCAAACTGAATTTTTTCAAAATTATGAATTTTGTATTTTCATTGTTATTTAGTTCTAATAAAATTGAAAAAAAAAGTTAGAAAATAAATTTTATAATTTTAATAATAGATAATATTTCACACTTTACAAATAGCTCTTTTATTGACGGTAGGCAGCCCGCCCTACGGGATGACTATAATAACAACTTTAAAGCTTTTTTTTTTGTTGGCATTTTTGGATGGGCTGTATTTCTTAAAACAAGCAAATACAAGTTTCGATATTCGAGGTGAAGCAAGAACACTATGTAGTAGTAATATGTGTGAAATTTCGTTTTAGCCATTTACCCCATCAGAGTTTGAAGGTCAAAGTTACCCGATTGTTCGAAATGATTTTTGGACACCTGTAGATTTTTTTAAAATATTTACCCAAAGCTTCAAAATAGTTATAAGGGTTAACCCCTAATGTTAGTTGTATTATCCACAAATTTTATATCGTAATTAATTTCCTTCTGTTAGAACCCCGAAAATGAGAAATTCTTCAGTTTTTAACACAATTTTTTCAGATTCATTTTATGGTGAAATATTATTTTTCCAAAAAACAGGACAGGCGCAATGTACATTAAGTTTCGCCTAACAAATTCACTACTTAGATTTGGATATAAGATTACCAATATGGAGAATATGACTTAAATGTTACCTCTAATATTAAGTGATTAATTTTGCTCCACCTGGTCCAAACATTTTGGCTCACCTGTTACAACCGAGTAAATCTACCCCAAAAGACATGAGGTGCGTTTTTGAAATTTCGGGATACGAATTATAAGCCATGCAAACTAGAAAAAGATTTCAAAAATTATCGAGCGGCCTTCAGCGGTACGGCAGTGAATGACCATGTTATATATATATATATATTTTATCTTATTTATATTATATATTATTTATATAGATATCTTTATATACTTATTTGTATATATATATAATATATATATTATATTTATTTTTTTACTGATAACTATATTATCGCTTATTTATATTTATTCTTTATTAAAATGACATTCGCTGGAAATTTACTTATATAGATGAATATACTTATCATTAATTAGATAATAGCTATTATTTTAATTATATAATGTTTTTTAGAAAAAAAGTGCCCTAAAAATAAAAAAAAAAAATAAAAAAATGAAATGATTTTTTAATAAAAAATTTTGACTTTTAATCTTAGATAAATTTTGACCTTTTGTGCAATTCATTTCTAAAGAACTTTATATAAATAGATTTGTACGGGTGCTACTAATTAATTCTTATTATATTATTTATTATTTTATTTTATTTTTATTATTTATATTTTATTTTTATTTAGGAGATTAACTTCCAATTAGAAATACTATAAAAAAATATTAACTATCTGTTTAAGAAACATTTAAAAATTTAATAAGAGGAGCTACAAAATTTTTATATGGGAATTATTTTATTGAATGTTGTGGTGTAGGAAATAGTTGCTCTCCATGTGTGAGTTTAACGATCGTCTTATCCCCCTCCACAGTTACCAGCTACTGGAAAAAGTTTTTAACTTGGACGTAGAACTTGTATCTGTATATTTTTTTTATTAATGCAATTATGATCGCGTTATCCAATTTTGGCTTAAAGAACTAAGAGCTCAGTATGGACATATGACAAGTGCCGATACGTCTGAGAGACTCGCATTTGTTTAGCCGTTTTAGGTAGAATATGTAGGTGTGGCTGAAGTGAAAGTTCCGGTTCGGCCGGAATTTTCCAAGGTCCCCCCGGAAGTTCCGGTTGGCCCGGAACCAAAATGGTCTGGTTCGGTCGATCCTAATATTATATATATAATTATAATATATTTTTTATTTAACTAAACATTTACCTCTTAGATGTTATTATGATTCAGCTTATAACTAGTTTATATAAAAAGATCTTATCTATATTATATAATCTATATTTATAATTCGTATAAAAAATTTCATTTAGACTTTATATAATATAAAATAGATTTTCATATTTAAGTTTAATGTTTAAAATATTTTAATTCAGTAATAAGACGTTGCATAAATTTTTATTAATTAGATTTTGATTCAAAATAAAAGGAAAAACGATTGATGAGGTGAAATTATATGACGCCTTTAACCGTTCAAATATTGTTACATCCTGAGTAATTCACCCAAAAATTTATATACTTGAATGCAAAAAATACCGTTTTTTCGGTGTTGCTGCCAGAGGTACAAAGGTGGCCAACGTGTAAAAAAAATTTGTGGACTATAAATTTTAGCATTCACATGAATTCCACTATTTTTTGAGTCCTTAATTCGTATTGATATTAGCCTTCCGCTAACTGCCAATTCCGCAACATTTTTCAATTCATCCCATGCATTCAGCCAATTTATTCTTTGGTATTCCGGATGGCGGACTTAATTCGACGCCACCCTTTGATATATATATATATATATATTATATGTATTAATAAATATTGCTATATATTTGTCATATTAATAAATTTTTTAGAATATCAGAGTAACAAATTTAGAATTAGGAATCATTATATTTATATTATATATATATATATATATACAGGCGTTCCTCGTGTCGCACGAGTTATGTTACAGCGGTGTTCACCTACAGGATGGTCTTAGTATGAAGATGTGTAGGATAAGGTTCCACTATTTATTCATGGTAGGAGGATGGGAATATGTTCGTTGGTGGTTTGCGGCCGCGCATACGAAACCGCCGCCAAACATGCGAAGTGTCGGAATGGGATTTATATATTTTTTATGTGGCTCAGTGAAAACTGCACATAACAAAGATGAGGTGACATGTTCTCTCGCTTTTTATTAGGTTGTTCGTTTCAGCATGTCCCATAAAACACTGGACGTCTGTAAACATAATGTGCCTACAAAGCCGAACGTGTTGCCATCTGAATAATGTAGGATGAATAACAAAGGTATCAATAACGTATTTAACAAATAAGGCGATACAACTAACAAGGAATTAAATATTGTAATGCTACACTTTTAGATTACATTGATATGTGCTATAATACGGCATTGGAATGTGTACACCAACACAGCTTCTTGGAGGTTATGTAACCTACAATTATGCGTATAAAGTGTAGTGAACGTTGATTCAGGTGGGTTTGTTTAGTCAGAGCCATACGATTGTGGAACATGCTGTGACCAGTATAGCAGGACGAAAGGGGACCATGTTGGAGATGACATACGCAAACAGGAATCTCGCGGTGCTGCAAGCTTGGGCAAACTCATCACTCGCACCGGAGCCCTGGCTGTCCATAGGTTACAGACGATTCAAAGACAGGGTGATGTCTCACCGCTCATCACAAATGGGAGGGGGATCGTGTCCGACATTCGACGTTCGAACTTGTTAATTGCTATACACCCCATGAAAGTCACGTCCTTCATTCGGCGGCTAGTTCGGTTGGAATATCGAAACGAAGCATCGAAGATTCGTGGTGCATACAACATGTATCCATATTTCCCACATACATTTTGCATGGTTTGCATCGTGGAGACCAAAAAGGCCGCTGGGATTCCTAGCTGTCATTGTTGCCTTCTATGGATGTCCGGACTTAATAGACTAATCTTTGACCGATGAAACTCGCTTTACCATTAACGGTATGTATAACAGGTGGAACGTCAGACATTGCCCATTACCCATATCATTCACTGCCATTCACTATTGACTTACTGCTTTACATCGTCGTGGTATACTCAATAGTAGGATTATCAGGCCTTAACTTCTTCGAGGGAAATTTGCAAGGACAGGCGTTACTCCATTTCTGCTGCAGACTCCTTGTTGAACTTTCTGATGATTATAGTTAAGAACCACGAAGATATTCCAGAATGATGGAGTGTTCAGCAAGATAGCAGCTAACATGACGCCTACTGAAGAACCTTTCCGGAAGATAGATCGAGAAGATCTGGTTCACTTTTCCATGGCTGCGCGTTCAGAGTTACACCAAGGATCTTTTGTGGAGGTATACTCAAACTACGTGTTACGCAGGGTTTGAATGTCCCAGTAACTGCCCCGTGATCTTTGCTGGATATACCAAACGCACTGTAGAGGAATCAACGCGGCATCCCTGTCATTGGACATGCAATGAGAACTGGGTCATAAGGATAGAATCTATGACGAGAGACAGCAAGTAGAACAACGTTGTAAATACTGTATGTGAGCAAGTTGAACGACTGACGTTTCTTTTTCATGCTGCTAGATGGCGATACGATTGAAGGTGTAAATTTGAGTATGATACTATTAAAAAGTTATTGCATTATGTATTGCGATAGATTATGAGCTGTCTTGAATCCCATTGTTTTCTTCAACCTTTATGCTTCACGTTTTAATATTGTTTGTACATTGACGCGTTATGGTACATTGAGTGGAAACGAACAACCATATAAAACAATCGGGGGAAAGGCCACCTCATTTTTTGTGCATTTCCAGAAGCCATGAAAAATATATTAGCATTCGACATTACGCTGTTGTGCGCGGTTTTGTTTGGTGGCGCGACACCCATGTAACATAACTCTCCTTAATGATTAATATCGACTTACTTTTCTCTTCTTACACTATTTTTATTAAACTCTCTAATCGTATACCACTTTAACATACTTGGAGACACCTGTAATATATATTATATTATTAATATTTTATAATATATTTATTTCTTCTTTAAATTATATTATATATATAATATATATTATCATAATATTATATTATATATATTTATTCGTATATATAAAACAGACTCGCTATCGCGAGCGATATCGGGATCGTTTTAATTCCAGCTGGATATCCGGTATCGACCTATCGGCTAATTCTATCGGCGTCCGCATACTATATTATAATATTATATTAATTATATTTTATATTATATATATATTTATATTTATATTATCTATATTTATATTATATTATTAATATATATATATATGGTATATTATGAGCACAATATCAAAGATTTATGGTAAGTTGGTAACTAAATTAAACTATTAACTATCAAGTTGATACTTAGTAAAAATAAGCTAGTAAAATAATATACCAATATGAAAATACTAAAAGCATTATATGAGATGTTGATCTAGAGGATTTGAGAGGTTTTGTGTTGTACCTTTCTTCTCATATAGTATATATGTGGTGATATTGATGTTAGTGAAATTTTATTTTTTAGATAACTAATTAATTTTAACCTACCTGGAATCTGAATGTATACAGATGAAAATGCTGCCAAATAGATGGCACACATACATTGTAAGAAGACGTGTTTTGTATTAACCATTTTTTGCCATTTTCGAATAATTTTTACATCAATAAAAAAGTTTTAGCTGCAGAGGTAAAACACGTAAATTAAATAAAATGTTAATATTATTTAAATTATTTTAAGCCATTTTATTTTTTTGTTACTATATAAGGATGTAGCTTTATTCCCAATTCATGTATTTAATATAAATAAAAAACGTAACAATTTAGAAGAAAATTTTCATTAACTTTTCAATGCTTTAATATATTAAATTAGGTGATATATCGAAAATGTCTGAGCTAATGAGCCAAAATGAATAATTACTTGTAAGTTCAGACCCTGAATTATATTTTTGTATTCTGTATGCACTGATCATGTCACTGAATATCTTTATTGTAAGTCATTACTGCTTTTGGTTGTAAATAGTTTACCATTAGCAAATGCGATCTGCGCAGAGGATCAATTTACTTTTCTTAATAGAAATGATTCGAGTCCACTTCTACATTAAGAAAAAAAAAACTGTTAAAGTAAGCTCCCAAAGTCTGACAAAGAAAGCTAAACATATCTATAAAAGAATAGGCTAAAATCATGATATTTATAAACAATCACACCAAGCACTTGACGGTAATTTAGTATATATTATATATATATTACATATATATATATTATATATATATTTATATTATATATTTCTTTATTATATTATTTATTATATAATATATATATATATATATGACGTATAATATATAATTGATATTTATTTTATTTATTATAATTAGTATATTTATATATAATTATATATATATATATATATGTTATATATATATAGATATATATTTATATATATATTATATATATATTTATTATTATTATATACTATTAATTGGCCAAATTTTCATTCAATTGTTGGTAATTTTTTTTCCATTTGCAAGTAGAATAAATTCATTTCTTCGATACTAGATGACTTATATTAATGTGATTATGAAGGAGAATTGTCTCGTGAACTAAGATAAAATTTACATAATGCTTGTAACAAAAGACTATGCAAAAAGTAAATGAGTTTTATGACATTATTTAATTTAACTAAATTTAATTATTTGCAAAAAACAGACTGGAAAATAAAATTAAAAAAGATTTTTTTCCTTTTTTTATTTACAGTTACACCGACTAGCTCACAGGCAAGAGCTTTATGTCCGGAGGAGCGTGTAATATTTGTGTTAGTTAGGACAAAGCAAGCTAGAGAAGAGAGAGAGGAGAGATAGCAGTAGCATTATATTTCTATAGGCCTATTTTACCTCTACCTCAATTGGAGCGAGAAAAATGTCTCTAACTTCAATATATGTTTGTATTCATTATCTATTCTTTAATACCTTGGTTTAATGATTAAAGGTCTTTAAAAAGTATCTAGATAATTCATGGAATTGGTTCTTGATTGGACAATGTGACATGTATGATGAATTTGGTTGTGATTCTGAATTGGCAAGTAAAGTTAGATAGATATATTGATACTCAATATAAGGCTAGAGGTGCTACTGGATTCCAGGTCCGGCCGAGAATTTGACATTTTTTCCCGTTCCCCCGGTTCCCCAGGCCGGAACCGGAATTCCTTTCCTTAATTAACTTTCCTTACACTTGAAAATATTGTGATGTGGAAGTAAAAAGAAATGTTTCGTATGGGGCATATTTTTGAATCGTTTTTCGCTCAATTTTCCAGCGTTTGAAATGAAATAATTTTTGAAATATATGGAGGGGAGACTTTGAAGGGAGTCAAGTTGGGCTAATCTGAATATTTGGAAGTTAGGCTTTTTCACTTTGCCAATAAGGAATTCTTCTTTCCCCAGATTAGAAATTGATTTTTCTGGTAGAAAATTTTTTTATTTCTTAGATTACATTTTAAATTATGATTTTTCTTTTTTTCTTTTTACACTAATTGACCAGCTATCACTTTCACATTTCTTCATTATAAACTAGTAATTTGCAGTATCTTCTTTTTCTTATGTCGTAGATGATTTTGAAGGTATTTAACATCTAAGTTTATTGTAGTATGCTTGTTTTTCTGAAGAAATGAGACTTCTGTGATTTTCTGTATGCGATATATATCCTATTTACCTTTCAAGGTTATTTGACAATTTCTCCAAGATCCCATTTTCTATCATTCTCTTTATTCTTAGAAATTAAGTTCTTAAATATGTGAATGAATCAACGAATTTTAACCCATTTTTGTTTAGTGAAAGAATTGATCCTTTCTCTTCCTTTATTCATAATTAACTCTAATGCTCTCAGCTCTTTTATTCTCTGCTGTCATCCTTAGAGTTTGAGAGATATGCTGGAGGCTCAATTATGATAGAATAATTTTGATGAATATTGATTCCTTATAGTTCAGTAGGAGAATGTTGCAACCTCTTATTAGATGTTTTTCAAGTATTTGCCTTTTTAGCAGTCAAAGCTTAAATGTTTTTTTTTCTATATATATTGCAATTTTTTATTAGCAAATATGTGCTATCCACCTTGTAATTAACATCTTGAATTGGATAAGTGGGCTTGCAAGATGTGATCAAGTCTCTTTGTATTCTTTCTAGTTAATTACAGCTCAAAAACTGGAATGATTGTAGTCGGGAGATATGCACATTTTTATTTAATCACATTTCTTTGAGAAGAATAGGATTCTTTAATAAATTGACGTTTTGATAAAACAAGAAACTTGTGTATCCTGCCTAAATCCAGTTCAAGTTTATGTTATATTCCTCCATCTAGAGACAAATGGATTTGTTGGCAGGAATTTCCCATTTTCATCATTATTTTGTGCAAATCATAGTTTGATTTAATTCAGATGGAGAACACTGGGAATACTTTCAATGGAGTACAGAGTCCATCTTTTCAAACTCGCTCTAAGCCAGGTGCAGTTAGAAATTAAGATGAGTAGTTTGAATTTTTGCTCTTAATATCTGTAGTAAATTATATTAGATAGCTAGTCATTCTCGATACTTGCTGTCTTAATTTCTGTATGAAGTTTGTACATTTTCTCAATATTTTCTGACTGAGGAATGAAAGATTTTGGTTGAGATTGGGATGGGCCATAGTTCATGAAGTCCCTTCTTTTGTGACTGTGAATGGCTGGTTATATCATTGCGATAAAATTCATTTTTTCTGTGATTTGGGGTCATTGATATGCCAAATTTTTTTGGGGAGAACTCTCCTCAAAACTCAATTTCACGGCTTTGATCTATTGTCTTTTATGGTTTCCGATGTTCTAGAAACCCAAGATTCTCCTTTTGTTGTGTAGTGTTTTGGACTCCATATATTTTTCCCAATGATGAATTCATAGTGTTCTGAAGTGGCGTTGTATAAATATAGATTGTTATATGAGGAGTACCAAAATTTTTTTTTACATTTCTTTTATGTTAAAGGAGTTCAAAGAAATTCGTTTCGCGGGAATTTTGTTCTGATTCAGGCTCATTCCGGTTCCCCCGGCCGGAACCTGAAAAAATTTCAGTTCAGTACACCCCTAATATAGGCTACTGATATTCAATATATTAGTAAATAGTTTACAGCAAAATTGTTTTATATGGGTTAGGGTAACATTTATGACAATGTTGATCCATGCAGAAGTGCTGAAACTTTGAATAGGTTAGGTTATTTTGTTGGTTCATTACGTTAAGCTACGGTACATAAAGTTAAATGGAGCTCTACTACCAGCAACTATTCATAACAGCTGCTGTGAGCTGTATAATGATATTGGTGTAAAACTAGATCTAAGCTGTATGGATTGATGTTACTATAAACGTAGCCTTAACCTATAAACGTAGCCTTATATATATATATATATATAGTATGTATATATTATTAAATAGTATCTATTATCATAAGTATCATTATATATTATTATATAATATATATTATATATTAGTTAAGCTGCTATGAGTGAACTACCAAGTATAAGGGGATAGAAATTAGAAGAAGCCATGTCCTCATATACCATGCTGTGCTTAAAATAATAGAAGTAGTACAATGCTTCAAGTTAATATAATAAGGGTTTGTTATAATTATATTTTGGTACATTAATAGGTTGCCAAATTGCCTCTGCCAATCCGCTTACCTACTGGGTAATAACCCCAACTGGAATAGTTGCTATTCTAGATGATTGGAAATATCAGTCACATTTATTGATCTGAGTGAGAATTAAACCACGACAATTTATGATTAACTACAAATTTTGTTATTAATTTATTTAATTTTGCTTTTCCAAGTCTATTTTTACATGTAGATTATTGGAAAAATAAAATAAAATAAACCAAGCTTCTAGAGTTCATTAAAAAAAAAAAAGACAAACCTCTAAGAAGACGAGGCTTAGGTGTAAATGAAAGAGATTAGAAATTATAAAAGTTATATTCAGAAAATAGATTGGTGGATTTGTGGAATGAATTTATATACTAAGATCTTTTTGAAAAAAGATTGATTTTATTTAAGTCCCAATTAAGATGCTTAGAAGAATTTGTCATTTTATAGTTTGACCCCAAAAGTCCTATAAGTAAGGACGTGGGTTCTATTTTTAAAGTGTACACAAGAATTTAAATCTAAAAATGAGTGTACAAGACTGGCTTAGGGCCGTGAATCCATTGATACACGTGTGATCCCATCTTCATAAGTTTTTGTGAAAAAGTGGTAGGAGAGAAAAATAAAAGCTTAGGGTGAATTGATAAGTGACTAATAAGTTTGGGAAGTTTCAATAAAGAAGGCAACAATACAAGATAAGAGAATGGTTGCATTTCACCTTTCAAACGCTGTCGTTTATAAAGATATCATCAAGAAGGCATAAAGCGTGAGACTTTAACGAAATGTGAAAAAAGTAGGCATATCAATAATTAAAACACGTAATAACATGAATTTTTGAAGCATATAAATACCATTTTAAAGATATCAGATATAAATATCTAAAAACTAATTAGTCAGTGGCTTAAAGTATCTTTCTAGTTTTATTTACTTAGAAATTCATGTTGCTTATAATTCATCACGAAATCATGCAGAATTTCTTAATATTAAAAATTAATATTTTCTATAATTTAATAATCATTAAACTATTAGTAGGCAGATAAAATATTTTATATATAAAAAGAAAAAAATATTCTTAATTAATTAGGTAGGACACTACTTCTGAGGAATAAATATTAATAATAATAGCTAATTTTCTAATTTATAAATAAGTAACAATTAATTTAATTCAATCTGCTTTAATGTAAACTTAAACATATATACTATCATAAATATAGTAATTGTTGTAATATATATTACGCATGTAGTGATAGATATTCATATATATACTTATTTCACCAAAATTAATCATTAAATGTAGAATAGGAGCCATTTAATTAGTTAAGCCTTCCCTGATCAGAACAATAAGATAGAAGTAGATAATATATTGAATGATAAAATAGGTTGAATAAAGTAAAAATACCATCATTTCAAGACATCCTGATGTTTAATGCAGTAGGATTGCCTATAAATACATTAGATAGTTTCATGTTTTTATATAAATTGCATAAATAATTAGTATCACGTTTGTAGAGCTCTAGGATACGATTTCTTCAAGTGTACTATGAGCAAAGTTCTCATTAACAAGTGCCTATATATTTTGCCCTAAGCCCCAAAATTGGGGAAAGGGAGGGAGGTAAGGGAACTGGGGCTTTCTTTTCACGTGCAGCATATCTCCTGCATTCTATTTTTTGCCTGTTTCTGGTAGCATGTTCGCGCACCTTACCTCTAGTCTTGGCGGAGAGAAAGTTGGCGTGTTATTGTGAATATTAACATAGATATTACAGTTTTGAAAGCAGGGTGCCCCTATGTGGATTTTGCATGAATGACCATTATGTATTTTGGTTATGTATGTGTATCTATATAACTATATATATTTATAATACTAGGTAATTATAGTAGTAATATAGTAGTATATATATAGCGGTATATAGAATATAATAGTATTACCTCTATATGCCAGGCTACCTACTCAGTATAGTGTAGTACTCCTTAACTGTTCTCCTAATTAATCTTATGTTTAGTATATAACTCGTTATACTATATATATATATATATATATATATATATATATATAATTATATATTATAGTATATACGGTATATATGTATATATAATAAGGGAGTATATATATATATATATATATAGATAGTATATTAGTCAATTAGTCCATGTACTTACCTTACTATAGTGACTTATATTATAGGTGGTTATATATATATATATATATAACGTATCTGACATGTATACTATATTAGGCTGGTCTGACATTACCATCAAACTGTGCCTTTTTTTTCATCGTGTATACGATATTAACTAGCTAGTAAATGTAAACAATTTTATTATCCTGAAATATGAGTAAGGTTTAATACAGAATTTATTTATAAATTTCTTTACATTACTCATTATCAATAAAGCTTATGTGGAAGAATACAATATATAGTAAATATTTTTTATATTTTAGTTATTCTTTATACTAATGAACTTATCAGCTTTCTTGTTCCCACTTTATTTATAGTATATAAACCAAAGTTCTAAATGCTTTTTTTCTATGCCGATCTTTTAAAGTGGTTAAATTTTTATACCTCAAAAAAATAATATTAAAGTATCTGCGAATCTAAGATTATGTACATGAAAATAATACTCTTATAGAATACATTAGCGATTTGATGGAGTTCAAATTAGATTAAGATATAATTAAATTATCTAGTCATCATACAAAATTATAATTATCAAACAAAAAAATATTAATGCAATAAAATAATGATATGGTAAACAAGAGATAACAACAATATGCAATAATATGCAATAATAATATCCCTTAATAAAAACTGGAAGAAATAAATTAGCCATTTAAAACTTTCTGAACTTTGTATTTTTCTTTAAAATTATAATAAAAAAAAGCTGACAGAGAAATTAAAAAATACAGTAAAAAAAAATAAACAGATTTTTCAAAATCATTTTTGTTTTAAAATCAAATCATTTATTTGTTACTTAATAGCAATATAAATAACAAATGAACCTCAAGTCAGTATAATTCCAAATTCGCATAATTTAAGGCCAATACGCAGCCAGGTATACGTTTTCAGTAAAACCGTACACGCTTATCTCAAAGAAGCTAAGTAATGATCGTTTAGTTAGCACACAAGGTATCGTTAAAGCCCATAAAACACGTTGTCTAACAAGTGAATCTAATGACCCTGTGAGTTATTAAAGGAATCCTTCCTCCCAGAAAAATGCTTTTTAACTGTGCAGATAATTCATGTTAACTGACAATCAGGCAAATGAAAAATTTGAATTGAATAGCGGTGCTGTCTGCCCCTTACTCTAAAAATATATACCGCTGGTAAGGGCACGGCACACCTAAAAATGTATTAAGATCCATGTATAGCGGTATCTTCTTTCCTTTACATCTCCCCTAAGGTTTGATACTACACAGTACGATTGAATTCCTTTAGTACCATATCGCGTCTAATTTCATATTCTCTGCATAAGTCTGATCTTCTCTACAACAACCTCCTTCATTCAGCACCCGTCGCAAGTAATTGTCTAGATTCTCCTTTATGCATATAATAGCTAAATCCTCAACTCACCGTTTTTCTAATTTCTAAGGGCTAGAGGCATATTGTATACAAACCGCATTTTATTTATTTATGATATCTCTATATTTAGAGGCCGCCTGATATGAGAACTGTTAATCTTTAATCATCCGCGTGAATTATTTTTCTCTTCCATACTATCTCCACTGTACAATCGTTCCCAGTTTCTATAATTATTACATGTCAAGATTAGGGGGGCTCCCTCACACCAATATCCCAACCCAAATCAAACTATGGACCTTTGTTCAATCGTGCTAACTTTAAGGAGTTATAATTGACCGAAAATACGATAAGGACTTTGAGCGTTAGGAGACGAAGTACATTCCAATATTATGGCACTAAAAACCTGGGGAAAAAACGGCAAACCTCGCGTAAAAAAATCCAGAATTCGGTGCAGTAGTTAACGTTTCCGCCGAGGCTGAATAAACTTTACGCATAACTCATTGATATTTAAAAACTATAAACTTTTAAATTTAAAGAGAAGGGTATCAAAAATTCTTTGAAGTTATTTTTATATTACGCGATTAGTAACGTTTATTATAAATGACTGCATAAAATTTTACAATACAAAAAATCATGGACCAAAAATTCAGGCTCTCGAACAAACAATTTGGTGACTGTGATCAATCCGCGTTTTTTTTAGGGATAACACCATCGATGTTGTTTCTTGTATTTTCGCGGATTAATTTATCCCGAGATACTTACCATGACCAACTTCGATTAAGCCATGCACTAGAGATAAATAATTATCTTTCGATAATTTTTTTACGATTATCACAGTATTATGAACATAGTATATTTATACTGTGACTGAAATAAACCAAACGTAGTTAATTAAATAAAAAGTAAAAAAGATTTGTTAAATAGTTTTTTTTCCGTACGATAGAATAATATAAAAATAATTAAATAATGCATCTAATATATATATATATAGCGCTTTTCTTGTAGCGGTAATTTTATTCATACCTCCACTGTATAGATAATAAGGATTTCTAAAGCTTGCAAATACAAAATTCACGTCATATAAAGTGCTTATACCTTATAAACACTCCTGAATGCACGTGTGTATATATAAATATATATATATTATATAATATATATTAGAGAGTAGAGAGAGAGAGAGAGAAGAGAGAGAGAGAGGGGAGGGAGATAGATATGAAAGAGAGGGAAGGTTAGGCATATCGCCATATATACCATCCGATCAACGTATAACGTAAACTTTTTATGAACAACGTACGTATGTCCATAAAGTTAGGTCTAGGGCCTACGGCAACGACGATATAGATATACTATATGTATATTTTATATATTATATATTATATATATATATATATTATATATGTATAATCTATATATATTATACCTATATATATATTATATATATAGACAGTAAATATTATATAAGTATATAATAGGTATAAATAAGTTATAATATATAGTATATATAGAGGCATATTATGGGCATTACTATATATTATGTACCGTAGTCCGTAACTCGTCAAGTATATAATTTAATTATCAAGCCCGCGTGACGTTATACTCTACACGTCAGATTTTCTTCGTTAGCGTAAACTGTTGACTCATGACTAATTTTTATCGAATATATAGTAATATATATATTATATTTATATATTATATATATTATATTATAAATATATATATATATATATTATATATCATACATATCACGGCCCAAATAGGGGCTCAAGCCGACGGGGAACAAATGGGGGGGCGTTTTCCATACGCCGTAGGGGAAGGGGCGAGGAAAAACCCCCGCGACACCCAAATCCGAAGAGCGGGGTCTCCGGAGAACCTCCCCGGAGGGGGAAATAGTCGTACCCCTGGCCGTTCCCCGGAAGGCCGAGAGACCCGCGACTCCCGCCATCGGAGGGGGTCATTGAATTTTTAGAGTGTTAAAAACATTCTTTTTTTAAAAAAAAAGGCTAATGTGTACCCCAAGCGGGTAAACCGCAAAGATGGGCAGGAGTCGGGGTCTCTGGCGCTTCCGCGGGGAGGCGACAAGGGTAGTAAATATGCTGGGTCTGGGCATCGGACTAATATTCGCGCCCCCTCCAGGGGAGGGTGCTCCGCGAACCCCTGCTCTTTGGGTATTTGGTGTCGCGGGGGTTGCCTCCGCGCCCTCCCCTAAGCGGGGTATGGAAACGTCGCCCCCAGCTATTCCCGTTTCGGCATCATCTTGGGCCGCCCCGCCCCGCTTTGGGCTGATGATATAATAGTATTACGTAGTATAGTATAGTATATATATAGTAGTTTGGCATACGTTTGGTAGCGTAGTATATTACCGAAAATACGTTAATAATAATATAAATAAATTAGTACTGGATTGTACTATATCATTTCCCTGCAACAAAAGCTAGTACACCTTTGTTTAAATTTACTTGTTCTCGTGGTAACGTTATGAGATGCCAAGGAAATACCTTTTGCCTGAGCCGTGTTCACGTATGACGTCACAGTCGATCATTACATAAGCTTTGGTAATATCACCTCACCGGATACATGTTATATATATAATGGCCTATCATATAGCGTATATCATTTGATATATTATTTTCATTTTAATATATATATATATATATAATATATACTATTATTATAATATATAATATATAAATTATTTCTTCTTTTTAACATTTGGACCGTATATTCGTTTTCCAAATTATTTATTAGTTGTTTTCCTTAATACTAATATCCAATTTTTATACTGTTGTTGTTGTTGTTGTTGCTTTAAACTTGCAATCATAAATAGCATTTAAAATTAAGAGATTAATAATTAAACAACCCTTTTTTCTCCTTCTGTGACAATAATTGTCATTTAGGTTTAAACCGTGTCTCTATCTTCTTGTTGCTCCTTGGCCCATATGTTGATGCTGAAAATGCTCAACCAAGTTTTCGTTCGTTTTCGTCAACGCTTAGCGACAAAATCTGTAAAAAAATGACTCAATCAAACGTAAGCGTGAATCGTTTCCTTTAAATTCTGTAAGGAGAATCTGACTATTTTATAGCAAAATATTATTTTATTCTATATTACACAGAATACTGGAGCATTTTTTACGTTGGCTGACGCATGTGTCCTCCTTTACCGCGATTAATTGCGCTAAGATAAAGCACCGCAAAACGAACGAAAACTAGAGCATTTCTTTAGTCCACAAGGCAACATGTCAAACACAACGAATCACGCGGCTTTTTATAATTACCAATCTCGCACTATTCGAGGTATCCAGTTCGAAATAAAAACAATACGGTTACAAAAAAATAAAACCTCATCGTATTATATTAGCACGATGGTTAATACTTTAGAATCCTGCCGATATAAGTGTCCTGATTCCAGTCTATTCAAGGAGCTTGACGCATTCCTCACGACGCCAGATCATTCTTTGCATCCTACACGAAACGAAAAAAAAGGCAAAAAAAAGTTACGTTTTGGTGCAATTTTTTATTTGCATTATCTTTCTATTAAAAATAAATAATTTAAAATTATACGCTAATCGGTAAAATAAAAATACTTCAGAGAATTTTTTGATACCCTACTTTTCTTTGTATAATTAAGGTAAGGTTTGAGTAGTCTTTACAAATATACGCAATAGTTACGTAAAGTTTGTATCAATGCACGAACTCTGTGCACTCAGAGAACTAAAACTTTTTATCCTGTAACCCAATCTCCGTTTACGACTCAAGTGAAACTTTTGTAATTTCTACTGCAAAGGCGCCAAATATGGCATTTGTTTCTTTCCAGAATTCCAAGCCCGGTTTTCAAATCTGCCCTAGTAAGCCCTAATAAGCGCAACCGCCCTCCTTTACCTTATTACGGATGCCTTTCCTTTATGTAAGTACCCCATAGAGAAAATGAATACTCATTCCTGAAATCTGAACTGATTGGCTGTGTGGCATTTTTCTTCCATTTTCAAAAATGGTTTTTTTTTCAATGGCTTTGATGATCTCCGCTCCTATTAATTCGAGGGATAATATCTTTATTTCCCTTCTAATGATATTTCTTTAGAAAGATTTTTACGGTTAATTTGGATGTCTGTAGGAACAATCTTGCAGCTTCAAACAGCAATTTTATGCCACTCTGTGTTTGTATGTCCCGTACAAACTGAATCCATTTCTTTTATTTTAGTGAATAAAGTCTTTTTTAAAGAGCCTAGGTCCTCTTGACCGGAACTTAAATTTGGGTGGAAAATAAATAACAAAACTTGCAAAAATTTAGCTCCCTTTAGGCGCCTGGATATGTCAGCCAAACCATTAATAATTGAATTTCCTCTTTAAGTGGGTAGCATCTTCCAACACATTAAATAGTACTTAGGTGGCGTGGAATCCCAACACTCCTTTTCTTCGGTAACTCGTTTTTCTCAGTCGAAATCAATTTAGATGAAATGTCAAGCGTATATACCATGTCATCTCGCTGATTTATATACTGACGCCCAGCTCCCAAAATCGTGGACCCATATCTACTCCTTCTTCTCTCTTTGAACTCGTCGAGGTGCTGGGGCTGGGTGTGGGTTCTTTCATTATGCGAAAAAAAAAACAAAAAAAAGCGAAGTTAAGGGGGAATTGCCTCTTGTGTAGTCTTATTTGACTTATTGGTGGTATCTCTTCGTTTTCACCGCTACCTTTTC
>JABUQX010023920.1:27500-30000 GCA_015478945.1 Trachelipus rathkii | reverse complement strand
TTATTTTATTTATTTTTTTTTTTAAAAAAACATGGAAAAAAATGTCTCCTAAATAAAAATGTTATTTTATTTTCTTGTAAAGCTGTTATAGTTTTTTAGTTACATGCCTGGCCTCTTCAGGATGCTGACCGTGAAATTTTAGATTGTAAAGTAGTTTTTCAAAGGAAAGTTGAAAGTATGTACGGTTAATATTAAAAATTCGTTTAAATGAAAGTTTAAACCTAGTGATAGGATTCTTTTTTCATTTGAGGAAAGAATCTTGTTAAAAAAATTGAAAATAACTTGGTCAGGAATGATAGGGGGCTTCAAATTTTAAATTAAGTTTATTAAATTTATGATCACGCGTACGTTTGATACCATTGATGTAGTCAATATTATGAGTATATGCGAAATTACTTACAAATAAGTTATCAAAAAAAATTAATTTGGCTCAGTGCACTAGCACCTTATGTTGGCAGCACTCAGCGCCAACTCTCTGTCAGGGCTGATGAACATAGAGGCTGCTCGGCTAGAACCGGTACATATTTTACATCCCCACCCCCCCCTCCAGCATTAGGAACCATAGTTTCACTAAAAATCATCCCATAAGTCTATCTCACTTTACAATTCTTTCACAAACCAACCAACAACTTGATCTGAAAATTTTAGAATCAATTCACATAGCCAGTCTTAACCCATCACTTAATAATGATAGCGGTCCGTTTCACCTGCAACTGTTCTAGTTATAAATTTTGTGATTATAATAGTGTTATTATAATAGGCTTAAATATAGACTTCAACAGCTTTTATAAACAAGTTACCATCAGAATTATTACATGTTTGTTCTAGATGGGAATTACTGTTTCCCGAAACGTCGACAAGATTTCATCATATTTATCCAGAACAATTTATTAATTCCGATTTCACATAAATAGTTTGTATTAAATAAAACAAAACTCATCAAGTTATCTGTATTCCACCAATTGTTTAGAGCATTGGTTCTTGTTATTTATTATAAAAAATCAGATATCCAAAGAATAGCAAAGTTTATCATATATAATATATATATATATATATATATATATATATATATATATATATATATATATATATATATATATATATATATATATATATATATATATTATATATGTTTTTATATTATATGTATATGATGAAAATTTATTTAGAAAACTATTAAATATTGGTCATTTTATAATTTAGACCACAGTATAAAAATATCAGTATTATGAGTCATTAATAAAGGCTTAAAAATTTCATCATATCAATGCGCGGGCTGGTCATAGCCTTCTAATATATATATATATATTATATATATATATATATATATAATATATATATATATATACTATATATATAATATATATATATTATATTATATATATAATATTATATATATATATATATATATATATATATATATATATATATTATATATACATTTATATATATATATATATATATTATATAATAATATTTATCCAATTATATAATTATATATATTATATATATATATATATATATTATATAACTATAATATATATATATATATATATGTATATATACTATATATATAGATATATATATATAATATATATATATATATTATTATTATATGATATATATATATAATATATATATATATATATATATATATATAAACTACCTTTTAACGTGCTGTATTAATGTGCGTAACATCCACCGGAAACCGAAAAGTAGTAGAAGAGAGTATGACACAAGTCGAAAAGAAAGGCCCAGCCTTACCTCCACCTTTATACCCCCTTTATAGTGAGACTCGTCGCATCAGAAAACACCTAGAGCTTTCACGGGACCGCGACGAACCCTCACTATGGCATGTCATTATCGTGGGGTTCATTCCTTGGCACAGGTGGGCCACAACCATCCCCCTCACAAAACCCCTCCATTCACTCCTATTATGTGCCTTTCTTCTCGCCTCTGCCAAACTCACATTTCTCTCCTCCAGGCTACCTTACTGACTCAATCCACTTTTTTTCGGTCTCCCAGCCGGTCGATTCCTAGCACACACACTCACCACTATAAATCAGCTTAACCAACCGACTATCATCCATCCTTTCCACATGGCCAAGCCAACTCAACGTACTTTCATTTAATATCTCATTTGTCCCTTTCTTCCCACCACACAACTCTCTATTACGTTCGTTTCTCATTTTATCAATTCTCCCCACACCTAACACGCTCCTAAGATTGTCTTTCTGAATACCTTGTAATTTAGATCTATACCTCTTATTTCAGACCATAGTCTCGCTACAATACATTAACACAGGTAATAACATACCCTCATGTAACACCCTAGTGCACTCCGGACTTAGTCCCTTTACATCAACCTGCACCAGCCACCCTCCTGCCATTCACAAATTTCATGCTACATTCTGTATCATCTGTTACCTTATAATACAAAATATGTTCCTTAAAATCATTTAAACCAGACACTTGTTCCAGTGCTCAACCAAATTATATA
>JABUQX010023920.1:0-10000 GCA_015478945.1 Trachelipus rathkii | reverse complement strand
CTCATTATAACTTAATTTAAATATGTGATACTTTATCTATGTGTCTTCTCATTATGTGTTTTATACTAATAAATAGACTTATTTATCTCAAATGGTTTTTTAAATTATATATTGCTTCAGTCAGTATTCCTTTCTTTATTTTTATCATGTGACTATGTACAAATTGACAAATTTCTCTTAAATCACTGATTGAATAATACAACTAATTCCAACTATAACTCTCTCTAATTCTACATCTCATTTACTGATTATCGAAAACTGATCATTCTCATTTCTCTTATTTGTAATTATTAAAATTATTATTTTTGTTTTGTGTGTTGAAATAACTTATTTTATAGCACTTAAATTATAGTATAATTATAGCTCCATTTATTTTATTTGATAACTTCCCAGAGACCAAGTCTCGAACAGTATTATTTTATTACGCTAATACCAGTGTCAAAAATAATTTAATTTTATTTCAATAATCTGACCTCTTTCTGAAAATTATTATTGGTTGTTGTGGTGTGTTGTTGTTTGCTCTGTTGTTAGTTAGACTTGTTGATATGTTGTTGTTGTATGTGTGGCTCTCTGTATAGTTATGGTTAGGTATAGCTTCGTTGATATTTTAGGATAAACATGTTTGTTGTGTGTGTTGTTTGTTAGTTCCCAGGCTTGATAAATTAAGCCTATTAATATTTATATCCAGATGAGTTTAAGATAAAGTGTAATTTTTTCACTAGTTATTAGATAGACAAGATATATTATTATCTATGATTTTATATTATTATTTTAATTTAATAATATTATTATTTCAAAACTGAAACATGCTCGGTCGTATATTAGATCTTAATAGCAGTAAGTAAGGAAATTGCTTTCCTTTCTTTGTGATATGTGTACTGTGATGTTTAATTTCCGTAATTTATATTCTATATGACCTCAGTAATTGTGATTAGTGGTATTTTATGTAGAATTATATTTTTATCGCTTTTTGGTTATTTATAATTTATTGGATTATGATTAATATATTTACATGTATTTTATTCAATTATGTTATTTATTTATTTATTGTACTCTTAAGCCTATAACTCTTGTGTTTATTTAGATGAAAAATTAACGTGGTAGTTCTTATTTATTTTTATTATTTATATACTTTGGTGTTATTTTAGCAATTCTTATGTATTATGTAATTTGTGTGGGGTTAATTATCTATTTTATTAGTGTAATTACTCTCCAAACTCATATTTATTTAATATAATTCATACCTTATAGAGTCGTTTTTTAAGCTGTTAATGTCATGTTGACAATCTAATTAATTTTTATTTATATATTATCTTGCTTATTTGAGTATATTTAAAGTTATTTGTTTTATTTATTTTATTTTTATTACTTATTATTATTATTTATTAATTTCATTATATATATTTATAATTATTAATATTATATAATTATCTATATTCTCTCATATCTGAAGGAATAATAATCTCATTAATTATTATATCTGAGAATAAAAAGTAATAAATAATATATAATTTGAACTGTATGACTATTAATATTTAGATAATAATAATAATATAAATACATAATAAATTTGATAAGCCCAAATCGCAATTAATGAGCGCCCGCAAAGCGCAGTGACCACGGTGTGCGGAATACCGATGCGCAATAAATAATTTAGAAATCCTCTCATCTTATTACGAATATAATAATAATTTAACATTACCGATCTCGTATTCGCGAAAATATTTTTCTTATAATTGAATAATTTGAGCTCCGTATATTTGACAATACTCATTAATATTAAATTCAATAATAATAATGTATTTGTTAATATTTCTAAATAAATAAATAATTATACCGCTTATCCATATTAATTATTTAATTGAGTGTACTCGTTCATAATATATTTTCTTACAATTAATAATACATAGAATCATTAATTTTAAATATAATTTAAATTATATAATTTAGATGAACTCCATTCATGACCCCTTCACTTATCCTTTTATATGTTTTCTAGAAATAAAACATTTTGAGCTCATATATGTCGAACAAGAAACAGTTTGATAATTTTTTTTAATTACCCTCTCCTAAAATTTATTTATTCCTATGAGGCGGAAATAAGGAGAGAGATAATAGTCCAGATCTGTGCCACCGGCTCTAGGTACAATGCTTACCTCTTAATACCTAGTGTAGAGAAATAAAAGTATAATCCGTTGCTTTAGAATTTAGGTTGATCTCTCTAGAGGCATGTAAAACAATGTTTTTTTACTATGCACCCTTAAAGCTCACCTACATTAGGAACTGTTCTAGAGTTAATGTATTAGAAGTGTCCCATCTCGCTCCCTTTTCTAAGGCTATGTGATGCTTGCCCGGTTTGTGAATGCTTTCTCTATGTATGTTTATAAAAGTTATTTAGAAAAATGTTGATATTTATTTCTAGATTATAATATATTAATTACTTAATTAACTTGAATTATCATTATTATTTGATAAATACACAAGTGCGTGTACTAATGCATAATATAAATACTATCCTCTCGCTTTGTACAAACTCCGTTAATATTTCTTACTCTTATATAGAACTTATATCTCAGTATATTGGGTTAATTCAATATTTAATTATACACTTCAAAATATATTAACATCAAGTATAGTTTAAGTTATCATACCTTATCTATATATAATTCAGTGTTAGTATGTCATTACTCGGATAGTCTCATACGAGTAATATCTACACTATTTCTGGTTTGTAATAAACATATATATTTATCACAGGATTTTAACTCAAAACTAATGCGGTATTATATTATCAAAATACATTATGCTTATATAAATTAATATTCGTAAATAATATTTAACCTGATATACTAGATTACTACAAATGACAATATATATACATATCTAGAATGGACATAAGTAGGTTGTTAGCCGAAAATAATACATCTCTAGGATTCTTACGCCCTACCACTTTGAAATTACAACGCTCCATATTTTCGCCAAACTTATATTATATTTATAATCTGTTTTGTAGAAGGCTAGTGTTCAAAAATATCACTCTCTAGGATGTTATATGATCCTTATACCGCTTGAATAAATACTAACTCAGCTCTCATAATATTTTTCGCGACTCGTATAATTTATAGTAATATTTTAACTCAGGTGATACGGTGATTCATTGGATACGGTTTACCGTCTCCGAGGTCGCTCGCTTATGCGTGAGCTGCTCTTGACGTTGTCTATATCATTTGTTTTACTACTATATAAAATCTATTGATAGATAATTTTAATATTATAATCTATTCTAAGTGTGTAAAATTAATAATTATATTATCAATTGTAAAGTATTTTATTATTAATATGATTTACACTTAGTAAAAATTATAATAACCTTTTTAATATACAAAATCATGAATAACTTTAGTATGCTACACGTTACTTTAACGCTAAAAACGACTTAGTGATTTTTAAAATGAGTTTGGTCTAAAAAGATATAATAAAACACCTAAGTAAACTCAAACCTAGGAAGAAAAATATAAAAGAAACTAATGTTATAATTATTCATCTATTCAAATCAGGTAAGGGGCTTATATATATATATTAATTATAGTATATGAAAAACATGTTTTACTAATACTCCTTAAATAATCACAATATATGCAATAAATATAATTCTCAAATAACTCAATCACTACGAGGTCATTTATTCAGATGATTAAGGTATAATTTACTTTCACTGAATCCAATCACATAAAGAAATTAATCAAGCTAATTTCCCTTTTACTTATAACTACTGTGCTACATTTAATAGGTATATCTATTAACCTGAATTACCCAGCATGTTTCAGTTTGAAATATAATTAATTTTATATAAAAATAATAATAACATTGATTTTCTTGATCTATATTATAATATGGGATAATTACCTTTATAATTGACCTTGGATATATAGGCATTATAATTCGCACTGGAAATAATATCAAATAATATAAGTGATATATACCTTATAATAATTATTGGTTACTAAATTTTAAGGTGCTCTAACGTAGTTATATATTAGCCATCCATCAATATTACCAGAAAGAGTCAGTTGAATATATATTAATAATTTTTTAACTCATGGTATATTATAGGTGACGATAATTATCCCTCGGCTTATAGTACTAAAAAGTATACCTATACTTATATCTATATAATCTATTAGAGCCTATAAGTATTATATTTATTCAATACACATATATTTACAGAGATGAGAGGTCAGTTTTACGTTATCTTTAAGAGAGTTGCGGGTTTGTTTGTGTTTCTCGTTAGATTGGTATAATTTGTACATATTGTATATAGATATAAAATACGAAAGAATATTCAATATAGCAAAGAAGAACCTAATAATAAAATAACTTTATTTAACAGCTTTACGCTCAATACATATACTGTAAGCGAATTTAATTTAAAATGAAGTAATAATAATTGTTTATATTTTTATAAAATTAAAAATACCTAGAATTATTAATTTATAAATTAAATTATTGAATTATTAGCTGAACAGTGAATAAAAATATACTATATGTATTTGTTTAATTTTATATTATTATAACATGGCTTAAAATTTGAATGTAATAGCAGAGTAATGATTCAAAATTTAGAACAAAACGTTATGAGCATAGCTTAGGTATATAGAGGGGTGCTAGGGTGAACTTGTCACTAATACTGATTTTTACTGATTTATTGCTTTAATGTACGTAAAATATATATGTTATAAACATGAAAAGCATAAAAAATTTTAGTAAAAATTAAAAATTATTAAAACTTATGATATAAGTTTTTGTAAAATATTTAATAAACAAAAATGTATAATTAACTAAGTTTAATAATATAATTCTTTGTTATCTCAAAGCTATATGATTGAGATTTATTATAGAAATGTATATAATGAAAAACTTTGAAATTAAATTTTATTAATATATTATTGATATAATAATGTAAGTTAAATATAATTTTACGATGTTTTAATTAAAATACCTAAAATATGTTATTTTTATTTAAATTATACTAGTTATGTGTGTTAATGTGAAGTTGTTGTTGTGTATATATTATACATATTATATATATATATGTGTTGTGTGTTAGTGTGTTGGTGTGCTGGTGTTAAGTGTATGTGTGTGTGTGTATATTATATATGTGTGTGTGTTAGTATATATATATATATTTGTGGTTTGATTAGTGTGTTGGTTTATGATTATAGTAGTGTTGTGTATGTATGTGTGATGTTATTAATATCAAAAGTGAGAAAGTAAAGAAAAAAGAAGTAGACACTATAGCATGTGATAGTACTGCATAATATGAGCCCGATGGGGAACACTAAATGTGTATACAATATATATGTTATAATTCCCCTTAATAATCCAATAAAAATAAAATAAAAAATTAATAATTAAAAAAATAAATAAATAAAAGTATATAATAAACAATATATATAATAAATACTATATTAATAGTGTATTATAAAATAATGATTTAAAGTGCAATAGTTAATAAAATTATAAGTTATAATAGCTCTAGTAAACATGATTAAAGTCAAGTAAATAACTAGAGGTAAAAAGACTAAATTAAATAGCAATATCATAAGCCGCTTGAGTTGATTAAGGTAACACCCTCTCTATGATTTACTTAATATTTAACATGCTTTATAATTAGGTAAATAGTGTAATGTTTAAAATTATAAATAAATTAATTGATTTAAAGACAGTTAATAATACATATGAGTTGTAAGCAGTGTGGTATAAAACTCAAGAATAACAAAAAGTCAATATCATATGCCCAGCTTGGTTTATCTTAAGGCTAACTACCTCTATTGATTACTTGTATTATACTTAGCTTTAAGTATAGTAATGTTTAATAATAAATTATGAGTTTTAAAGCTTTAAGTGAGTATAAAACATATTAGATAAGTTAAATAGCAGTAAAGCATAAAACAAAAGCCTACTAATCCTTTTTGTTGAAGGTATTAAAATACACCTCAATCTATTGATTATACTGAATATTTACTATGTACTTAAAGGTATGTATAATGTTAATATATAAATATTATATGAGTTAAAAGCTACTAATAATAAACATATGAGTTAAATAACAGGTTAAGCAGTAAAACATAAATATATATCAGTTAAACTAATCACCTTTGTCTAATATAGGATAACACCCTCTATTGATTATTACTTGTTTTACTGATATTATTTAGGTTGTTAAAGTTATATTGTTTTTAATAAAATTTCGTACAATTGTAGTAAAATAAAATATTACATAGTCTATCCGCAGGTATCAGCCACTCTGGATTTATTCTTCCTTTCTCCTTCCTCATTTCTTTCTCCCACTCCAAAAGCACCCATCACTTTAAATAGATTTCTAATTTTAATGTTATTGCTCAGCTTTTCCTGGTTTTAGAGTGTAACTACACGACCTCAGTAATCGACTCATCAATTGTGAATTAGTCGCTGATGGGGCTTTACCCCCAAACGCTCCTCTGGATACCGTTCCTTGATCCATGACTCATTTTTATTTTAAGTAAAAGGTGTATATATGTGTCTCCTATATAATATATATTATTATATATATATATATATATATATATATATATATATATATATATATATATAATCATATATATAATATAATATATATATATACATGTGTGTGTGTGTGTAGGTGTAGGTATAGGTGTGAGCTACGGCGGGTGTATGTATCTAGGGGGGGGTGTATGTATCTATGGCGGGGTTGGTAAGGGTAGGTGTGATGTGTGTATTAATAGGATAGGTGTATGTGTCTAGGCATGTGCTGTTTGTGTGCGGTGTGTTAGTTGTAGGTGTGAGCGTGTAAGTGCTTAATGGGTGGGTGTATAATGTGTATAAAAAAAGCCATAGTGGGTATGTGCCTGCTAGCGTGTGTAGTTATAAAATAGCCTAGCGGACGTGCGTGTGTGCATAAAGTGTCATAGTGTGTGTAGGCCGGATGTGTGTGATAACGTGTGAGCTTAGGGTGTAGTGTATCTAGGGTGGGTTGTATGTTGGTCATAATGTGTAGGTGAGGATATGAGTGTAAGTGTCTCTTGCGGGTTGTATTGTGCTATAAGTAGCCTTAGCGGGTGGTGCTGTGTTATTATAAATAGCCGTAAACGGGTGTGTGTGTGTGTGGTGTATGTGTGGGTTGCTGTGTAGCCATGGATATGTCGTGTCATGGATGATAGCGGCTTTACTCTTTTCTCTCTCTCCTCTCTCTCTCTCTTGGTAATTACTATATATATATATATATATATTATATATTATATATATATATATATATATATATATATATACTATATATATATATACTATATATATATATATATATATAGTACATACATTATAATATTATATATATATATATATATATATATAATATTATTATAATAAATATTTAATATATATACGTTATATATATATAATATTATATATATAATTTATATATATAATATATATATATATATATATATATATATATATATAATATATATATACTATATATATTATATATTATAATTAATTATTGCACATACACTTTTGTCCCGCTTGAGCGGGGTAGTGAGTGCGCGTACAGCCTTCCTCATTCACACCCACCCCTCATCTCGCCCTCACCCACCTCCTCCACCCCCCTCTATCTCTCGCCAACACCCCTACCCTCTTCCTCCCCCATCCCTCCCTCCTCCATCATCTCCTTTATTCCATCCATCCACCTCCTTCTTGGTCTCCCCCTTCCTCTCCTTCCTATCCCCTCCGCCTCCCAAACTTTCCTAACCACTCTCTGCTCCTCCATTCTCACTAAATGCCCATACCATCTTAACATTCCCTTCTCCGCTCTTCCCACCAGACCATTCCTCCAATCACACCTCTCCCTCACCACCCTATTCCTAATCCTCTCCCTTCCTGCTAACCCCACAAACCGCTCTCAACCCCTTTCATCTCAAATACTTCCAACTTTTTCCTGGACCTAGCATTCAACCCCCACGTTTCACACCCATACAACACCGCTGGTACACAGATTTTTTCAAACATACTTATCTTAACTTTCTGTGATAGATCCCCCCTTTCCATATTTCTCTCAGACCACTCAAAGCCCTCATTCCTTCACCTATCTATGTTCTATCTCCTCCTTCATCCCTCCCCCTTACCCAACTCCATCCTAAATATCTAAAAATCTTTACTTCTTCCAATACTACCCCCCCTACTCTAACTCTAACCCCTCCCCCTCCTCACTTTCCTCCTCCTCAAACACTAACACTTTACTCTTACCTGGATTTATTTTAAGCCCCTTTTGTCCACACATTCTCTCAAACTCCTTCACCAAATACCTCAGCCCTTCCGCGTTTTTCGCCACTAGGGCAGTATCATCCGCAAACAGTATCATGTTCACTTCCCTTCTATCATTCCCATTCATCAATTCCACCCCCCTCCCTCCCTCACCATTCCTCTGCAAACACTCTCCATAAACAAATTGAATAGCCACGGCGACATTACACACCCCTGCCTCAATCCTCTCACCACCCCAAACACCTCACTCTCCCCTCCTAACACTCTCACACACATTCTACTATTCCTATAAAAAGCCCTAATACCTTTCCCTAAATTACCCCCACCCCATTTTCCTCCAACACCCTCCACAGTTCACCCCTATTCACTCTATCATATGCTTTCTCTAAATCTAAAAAACACCCATACACTTTCCCTTTCCTCTCAATACTTTTCTCCACAAGCATCTTTAATGTAAACACTTGGTCCACACACCCTCTTCCCTCCCTAAATCCTCCTTGTTCTTCCCCCATTCTCCCCTCCGTTAAACCTCTTACTCTCTCAATCAGTATTCTTCCGTACACTTTCCCTACCACACTTAAAAGACATATACCTCTATATTCCACATTCCATCCTATCCCCATTCCCCTTATACAGGGGAACCAAACACCATCCTCCCACACCTGTGGTACCTCACCACTCCTCCAACATATGTTATATAACCTATGCAGCCATTCCTCCACCCCTATACCTCCCTTCTGCAACATTTCCATTCTCACACCATTCCAGCCTGCGGACTTCCCTTTTTTTTCCTTTATTCACGCCCTAATTAATTTCCTCCATTTGTTATTTCATCTCCCCCTCCCTCACCCACTCGTTTCCCATCCTTTCCACCTCTTTGCATATCTACCTCCGCCTACCCCACCCCTTCATTCAATAGTTCCACTAAATACTCCCCCACCCTCTTAACCTCACCCTATTCCTCTCCTTCCTATCCAATCCCCATCTCCTCCCTTAATCCTCTCCCCAACCCCTCCTTCTTCTTTTTTTTTATTAACCTCTTTCCAGAACATCTTACTCCCCTCGATTCAAAAATTTTCCGTCACTTTTCTACACCATTCTGCTTTTGCCTTCTCTTCGCCCTCTCCACCGCCTTCTTTGCTTCCACTCTAACCCTTTTCTATATTCCTCCCAGCTTTCCTCTCCCCTACTTCCCAACCATTTCACATAAGCCTCCTTTTTTCCTTTTTCACCACCTCCTTACCTTCCTCATCCACCATTCCTCCCTTTCCTTCTGCCTGCACCCACCCTTTTTACTCACATACCCTTCTTAGCCTCTTATCACATACTGCCTCTCTACAATCTTTCCACTCCCCTCCACCTCCCCAATTTCCGTCACCTCTCACGTTTCTCACCTGTCCTCCATTAACCTCTCTAACTCCCTTCTATACATATATCTCCTCCAATTTTCCACCTTTATCACTTCCACTCTCCTCTTTTCTCCCCTTTCCCTCACCGTCACCTCTCCTCCCACCCTTATCCTGGCAATCACCAAATAGTGATCCGATATCCCCCCTCCCCGCCCCTCTAAACACATTTACATCTAATAATCTACCTCTATCTTTCCCATTTACACACACATAATCTAGTATCGCCTTCCCCCCGTTATCTCACTCTTCCATGTATACTTATGATTATCATT
>JABUQX010023919.1:20000-25000 GCA_015478945.1 Trachelipus rathkii | reverse complement strand
CCCTTCTCGCTACAAATACACCATTTTCGCTTTATCGGTAACTATCACCACAATTTTGTAGCTCTTAATTATAACACTTTCTTTTCAGCAGTCACCATGCCCTAAACGCATTTTGTCACACTTTAATCGGGGTAATGGAGGCAATGCGTTGCTTCTTTTCTACATTCCCTTAGAATGAATCATGTTTTGACCCGGAGCTTACGACAACTGCTCGAAAAAGCTGGGTCCTTTAATCGGCCCAGGGATATGGGCACGTTTATTTCTACTTCAACTAAATCTTTTTCTTTCAAAATCCGTGGTTCATTTATGACACTTGCTCTCATGCTCTTCAGGTAAGAGACAATGCCTATTGCTAATTTTCATTCAGTTCGGAATCGTTGAAGAGATATTATTCGACAGACTAAGCGTGTTTTCACAAAAAGGAAGTGCTTTGCCCTTGATTTTCCTACTGATAAAAATTACTAGTCTCTTTCCAAATACATCTCTAATCATTTCTGCAAATCTGCCTTTCCTCCTCTTATTCGCACTGAAAAGGCTAATCTCTTCGGCCTCTTTTTTCCATATAATTCCACCTTGGACGATTCTGACAATCCTCCTCCTACTCCTTCTCCTCTCAGGTATCCCATGGATTTGCCTGTGATTATACATGATCGGGTGCATGAAATCCTGAGATCTATGAAAGTCAAGAAGGCAAGTAGCCAGGACGGCATTTCTCCTCGTATTTTGTGGGAGTGTGCCTCTGAGCTGATGCATGTTCTTGATCGGCTCTAATTTTTATGTCTTAATACTAATACTTTTCCTCAATGTTGGAAGAGCGCATATGATCAATTAATCTTTAAAAAGGGTAACTGCTCTAATCCTTCCAACTATCGTCCTATAGCTCTCACTTGAAATATGCCTAAAATCTTTGGAACTCTCCTCAACTCTCAATTTTTGGATCATGTGTTATCTCATTTCCTCCTTTCAAATCACTAATAAGGCTTCCGCAGGTCGAGATCAATTCGTGACATTTTATCGTATCTCACTGATTTATGATATTCCGCTCTTAGGGACTATGGGGAGTCTTGTATGGTAGAGCTTGACGTATCGAAAGCTTTTGGCCGGGTATGGCATGCATCACTACTCTCTAAGTTCCCCTTTCTTCGGATTTCCTCCTTCTTTTTGTTTACTCATGGGTTGTTTTTTCTCTGATCGCTCCATATCGGGACTTGTTGATGGAGCGACCTCTTCCTCCTTTCCTGTTATCTGTGGTGTTCGGCAAGGTTCTGTTTTATCCTCCCAACTGTTATTCCTTGGGTTCATAAGCCGAATTTTTTCTACAAACTGCCGGCTTTTAAAGAAAACCTCTTGTTCATTCCTGTATGCCGAGGAATTCAAATAAACTCCCTTTCTTCCAATCATCTCAAATCTACTTCCTCTTATGCTTTTAGAAATGATTCTCGACTTCAGCTTTCCGATTTCATTCTTGCCGATTTGAATGGTATTTCCCGGTGGGATCGCCTCAACTTGGTGAAATTCATTTCTTAAAAACTCAACTTCTTCACATCTCCCTCTCAAAACACCTCATAACTTTCCTATAACTTTTGACTGCTCTTCCGCTCACCTGTGGAAAGCATAAACATTCTTGGTTTGAACATAAGCAAATAAATTATCTTGGAAACCTCATATCATAAGGGTTGATAAGGTGTCCTCAAAGAAACTGGGAGTTCTGTTCAGGTTAAGAATTTTTTTTTCCTCCGGTCAAACTATACAATGGTCTTATCCGCCCTTGTATGGAGTGCTGTGTTCTCACATTTGTGGGGGGGTGTTCCGATTCCACCCTTCTTTTGGAAATTGTTGAATCTAAGTTTAAAAGTCTAATAAACCGTCCCTTAATTTCAAACTTCCTTGAGTCTCTATCTCTAGAATGTAACGTTGATGCATTATCTCTTTGATATAGGCACTATAACGGAAGGTGCTCGAGGGAATTGATCTCTTGCATTCCACCACTATTGCGTTGTCCTCGCAGCGCATGGGGTACCCTGCTTTTTCATGAATTTTCTCTGAATATTAGGGGCCACAAGTTGTTCGTTGTGGTGCCTCCTTCTTCTCCAGTCACATTTGTTTTGTGAAACTACCTGCCTTCATCTATTTTTCCCGCTGTATTCAATCCGCTTCTTTTTAAGGCCTCCGTCTAGGCCCACCTCAGAGATTTGAGTTAAGCTTGTGATTGGGTGGATATCACTTACCTTTTTAATTTTTATTTTATAATTCTGCTCCTCCTTGAGATGGGCTCTGCCCATGAGTGGTGGTCTCCTATATATATATATATATATATATATATATATATATATATTATATATATATATAATATATATATATTATATAATAATATTAATATATATATATATTATACTATATATATTGATTTTTTTAGTTTGAGGGTAAGAGCTATGAGGAGAGACTGAAGAAGTTGGGAATGTTTTCTGTAGAAATGCGATTTCTAAGAGGGGACATTATACAAGTCTACAAAATATTTATATCTGTTGATAATACGGAGACCAATAAATTATTTATAGTTGACCACGGACTGGAGACCAGAAATCATAGTAAGAAAATCTGCCTTTCCTCCTCTTATTCGCACTGAAAAGGCTAATCTCTTCGGCCTCTTTTTTCCATATAATTCCACCTTGGACGATTCTGACAATCCTCCTCCTACTCCTTCTCCTCTCAGGTATCCTATGCCTTTGCCTGTGATTAACATATTCGGGTGCATGAAATCCTGAGATATATGAAAGTCAAGAATGCAAGTTAGCCAGACGCATTTCTCCTCGTATTTTGTGGGAGTGTGCCTCTGAGCTGATGCATGTTCTTGATCGGCTCTAATTTTTATGTCTTAATACTAATACTTTCCAACTATCGATTATTTCATAGTGGCGGATTGCCATCTTGATATAAGAAAGCATTCATTCAGTAATTAGGGTTGTATAACTTGGAATGTTTTCCAACAGGAGGTTGTTGAGTGCGACTCAATTACAACATTTAACAAAGGATTGGATAGGTTAGTGTGTGGTTGTTTGCGTATCAATAGCAATTTGACTAAGCAAAATTGGCTGGTCTTAGTTACTTAGTATTAGGTTAATTGCTTGTTTTACTATTAAAGTTATTAAAGCTGTAGTGTGTTTAGCATGTATATACTTTAGATATAGAAAAAGGACAACGATTACAGAATACACCTTTTAAAAGATTAAATTTGCCACAATAAATGTGGGTACGCATAGAGGAAAGGGGAGGAGATTGTATGGAAATGGCGAAGGCGTGGCTGATAGATGTGGTGGGGATGTCGTAGATAAGGGTGGAGGGAGAGGAAAGTGATAGAGATGTACGCGAAGAATATGTGCTGGCTTCAGGGAGTTGGCGTGAACAAAGAACATGATGTGGGTTTATATTTCGGACCCCAGGTTCAGAATGCAAAAAAGAAGTTAGATGTAAACGAGAGGTTGATCATAAGTGCATTCAAAATTAAGAGGAAAAAATACTGTTTATATCAGATATATGTTTCACAACATGGACATCCAGAGGAGGAGAAGGAGAGGTTCATAGATTTGGTGGAGGAGAGTGTGGAAGATGGAGGCGAAGACAGCATGCTGCATCTACCGATGGATTATTTTAATACCAGAGTGGGAAAGAGAAGGAACGAGTTGGAGAGGATATTGGGTCCACATGGAGAAAACGAGAGAAATCCAGAGGGAAAGAGACTCATAGATTTATGTATGAGAAGTAATTTAAAAATTATGAATGAATTCTTCAAACATAGAGAATCTTGCAAGTTCACGAGATATAGATGGGACTAAAACATCGAAAGTTTTGACCACAAATCCATTATCGATTATTTCATAGTGGCGGATGACAGACCGGTTAAGGATGTTAAAGTGCTTCCTGGAGTCAGTTCTGACTCCGATCATAGATAGGAAGCAAAGTGGAAGGTCGGAAAAAAAGGAAAGTAATAAAAGTTGAAGTCCTGAAAGAGTAATGGAAAAGAGAGGAATATGTAGAGAAAATAAAGGAAAAGTTGGCGAATGTGAAAGAAATAAACATGAATTTGCATGAAATTATTAGTGAAACCGTGGAAAGAAACTTAGGAAGTGATGTGGGATTGTAAGAAAAATATGGAAAAATATTTCTTCTTGAATTAATTCTTTGATCACACGGAGATAGTGAAAAGAAAAGAAAATGAGAAGAGAAAAGAACAAGTACAAAACGAGAAGAGTCTGAATATGTGATAGCAAGAAAACAGACAGATATAGTGAAGAAAGGGCAAAAAGGTGGTCGGCGGAAAGGATGCAGGAGAATTGGGAGAGGATTCAGAGGGAAAAAGAAGAAGATTTTCAACCTAGCAAAAGCGTGTAAAAAATCAAAGGAGAAACTTTATAGTATCAAAAATAAGAAGGAGAGGTAACTTATAAGCACAGGAAGAGGTACATGGAGAGATGGACTGTGAATATGTTGGGAGGAACTTCTAAACTGATTAGAAGAACTTGAGAAATGATGAAAGAGGAGCAAATTGATGAAGGAATGGAGTGGGTGAACCGAATAACGATGGGATGAATATGATGGAGACTATGTCAAAATGAAAGAAAAGCGCCGGCGAAATAGAATTGCGAAAGAGTCATAAGAAAAAGAGAAGAGTTGAAGAAAAAATAGTGCAATCTTTTAATAAAATTTGGATGGAGGGTATATTTCCGGTAGATGGGAAGAAAGTGTGTTTAGCCAATTATAAGGAAAAGGGAGATACCGAGAGAATGTGGAAAACTATAGTGGAATATTATACGAAAAATGATCGGAGATTTTGGAAAAAAAGATTAATCAGAGTTGATAACATACATTGGGAGTAACTATGTTCAGAGGGCAAGAATTTCGACCTGCTGTACGCTAAGAATAGTGTTGAGAAGAGTTGGATTTAATAATACACATATATAGCCTTCTTGGATTTAAGAAAGGATTTGACTCGGTACCCAAAG
>JABUQX010023919.1:5000-15000 GCA_015478945.1 Trachelipus rathkii | reverse complement strand
AATTTAAATTATTTACGTTAGGTTAGTTAGGATTAGGTTATGCTGGGTCAAGTTTAGATTGGGTTTAGATTGGGTTAGATTAGGTTAGGTTAGGTTAGGTTAGGTTAGGTTAGGTTAGGTTAGGTTAGGTTAGGTTAGGTTAGGTTAGTAGGTTGTAGGTTAGTTAGGTTAGGTTGATCTCGGTGTCCTTTATACTCTTACCTATTGGACACATGTGCCTTCTATTTAATTGAATAACTCCTTGTTATTGCGTTTTTCAAATAGTTAATGAATTTTGACAATTAAAAAGTGGTATATAATGTTCTATTATTTAACTCTTTAATCCCATCAAAAAAAAATCTGTAAACTTTTGGTAGTCCTTTTTCTATATTATTTCTTACTTAAGTATTCATTAACGTCTTCACTGATCTTCCCCTCATCTACTGGCAGCTAGAAATACCCAACTAGCATTTACACGCTTCCCTCTATTAAATTTTCTCTTCACAAATACTTCACCTGTTTTTTTCCCATGTCACATATTTTACTTGAAGTTGCATTGCACAGTCTAAAATGCAAAATTCTCTGCAAAAATTAAACCATCTACTATTGCGTCTTTATATATCCTGTATGACATAGACTTAACTCGTCGATATCTGATCTGATGCATAATATTGTGAGAGACAGTACTCATATATATCACACACTCTGAGTAGTAGTACTGCTATGCATATGAGATAGCTCGTATGCACGAACTAGCCATTCACATAATATATGTATCAGTACATGCTCGCACACTCTGTGTGTATATCTCGATAGTACTACAATATCTATATAAGACACACGTGCGCCGTTGACTATGTGTTGTAACACATATGTGCATATGTTCTACGTTGAATGATATCGCGATTAATTATTCAACACTATACACGTAGATGACTGTGCTATCACATAACGAGTGCTCAATCGATGCCGCTATTCTCGTATCGAGTGTGTGTCACACTCATATGTACAGTTCTCTCTCTCGCGATATCTCAATATCTCTACTCCACTCTCGTCAGTCTCGAGTGCACCAATACATGATGCACTCATATATATATCAAAGATGAGATCACAGTCACGATATACACACCTCCTACTGATCATATATATAGACAGAGTGAGTGTCCTCACAGCTACACTATAACTTAATGTGTAGTATATTATCACGTGAGCGCTGATCTCACGAGAGTACACTTATTCTACACACACACTATTAATCACTTGTGAAGAGAGAAGACGCTCAAAGTATGCACACACACACATATCAAACACACAGAACATAATTAACGCAGTGCGCTCGTGCAATGTGTGCGACATCATCACTCGTATGCTATTCGAATCTACTATGAACGCTACGTGCTATATATTACAGAGTGCAAACAGAGCTCTATACGTATTATCTGTGTCGGCGTATAATATATCGAACAGTTACACACTATATCTAATACTACACACTCGTGCGCCCTATGAGAGATGCTCATCTCAACTATATATATCAATATATCGACAAGAGATATAGAGTGTGATCGAGCTCAATAGTATGTATAGTGTTACTTTCACACGATATAAGAAAGACTATATATGTGAAATACACTAATACTCGTCGCACGACATAGCTGTCTCTACACACAGCACTGCTTTCAACTTAGAAAGCGACAGAATTCTATGACTTATATATCTTATTACACACTACTACTAATACTCTCACTACAGAGCTCATATCACTGTCAGTTGTAGCTACGTCTATGACACTATCAATCTGATAGACTATCATCAGTCGTACACAGACAGAACACGACGTCACTTGTGCTCGTATGTGTTACACTGTAAGATGTACTGATCAAGATAGTATAGCTACATGAAGCCACTCGACTTATACATGCTCTCATCTCACTATAGCTTATAAGAGTCGTCCGCACGAATAACTCGTGAGATCTTGACGTACTCATACCCGAACTTTGCATCTAAGCACGTACGATACAAGATGTGCAGTCTCGACGTCTACATAGATAACCATACATACTCACTGCAACTACTTCAACTAGAATTGTCAGTGCCTCATATAGACTAGCACAACCAAGACACGATCGACATTATACTGCAGCATATGTCTGTCCCTATCACTATCGACACTGATGCAAAGACCTCGATGCGTCACGCACATTTCTCGATAACCTAGCGAGATCATATACATATACTCACAAAACTCACGCGCTAGTAGAAAGCAGAGCACTCCAGTGCTCACAGTTCGATATATATAGATGAGATCCTCTCACTCAACATATTCTATCGTCACTGTAACTACAACAAGCATGGATAGCTCTACATCATCCTAACCGAGCATACCTACCACATATCGCGTGCTACTCTACCCCAGCCGATGTGTACGACGCTGTATATTCCATGTAGCTAGTGCCATCGATGATACAATCACTGTATATTACGTGTATTCTGTATCTGAAGTGTACGTAATATATCTACATAATGATATCGAGAAAATGCAGCTAATCTATAATTACATGCATATATGCAGACCAATGACTATATTATACGTCACTAATTTGCAACATTATCTACATAATCATAGGAGCGTCAATTATAGCATTCAAGATGAGAGACGCTCTTCTACATTGACAATCAAGATACACTCGCTATCAATAGCAGTCTATACTGCTAAGTAGGCTTATGCATCATCGTTACCATGCTACAATGATCATATACATATCCTATGCTATAATATTACACACTTCACTCTCCATTAAGAGCCTGCTCGCACTAAGTGAGAGTAGATTCACATGTGAGTAATAGTCGAGTAGTTCATGTACCTATACATCTCTGAGGTCAGTACTATGAGCCTAATGACTTCTCGCATGAGTGAATAGGTAGAACGATAGATTGCCTACACTACTGGAAACGGTTCCCATATACAATTAGATCGAAAAATGTAATCTCATGCACGACGGCGTCCACGCTATCATTTTCAGTTCAGTTGCTCGTAACTATTTGAACACTGTATATCCACGCCCTTGGATAGGTCGAGGAGGTACACAACTTGGCCTCCCCGGTCTCCAGACCTAAATGCATTGAATTTCTTCGTATGTGGTTGTCACCTGAAACAATTTGGTTATACAGCAACAGTCTCCGAAAAGTCCCGAAGAAACTATAAGCTAGCATACGCATCATTGTGACACAATTCGGTACACACGATATATTTGAACGTGTCCGACAATCAATGCGATTGCAGATAGAGCCTGTATTGCGCTGGGGTGCTCATTTTCACCATTCTATAACCTTAGCTGCACATGCTTGACTATTTATGTGTTATATTTTTCTTATGTCGCCAGTAATGTATGAATTATTATAATTAAAATTAAATGAACAATGAATTTGAAACAATTAACATATTCCAAAATTTAGGCTTACTGTTATTGTAACTTAATGTATTAAATAGGTTTCATCACCTTGTATCTTGGAAACGAGGCGTTTTCGGTGAAATGTTTATTGACACATTATTATCTTATATTTCTGATATAAGGAATATCATTACTGAATTTTTTCGCAATTTTAATGACCGTAACACCTTAATATATATATATATATATAAGTGTAGAGTATAATATATATATATATATATATATATAGTATATATATATATATAATATATATTTATTAATTATATATATATTGTTAAATATACGAAATACCATATGTATATATATATATAATATATATATTTATATGTACGTATATATATACTGCCGTTAGATATATATATATACTATATATATAATATAATATATATATATATATATATACTATACTATATATATATATATATACATTATATATACATATATAAATATATATAATATAATATATATATATATTAAGCTAATTAATAAAAACTGTTTGATTTTGAAGCTTAATTTCCTGTACAATTGAGATCTATCTCTATATTTTAAAATGCAAATATTTATAAAAAAATTTTTTTTTTTTATTTTAACAAAATTTAATTGTACAGTGCGAACAGAATACTGTCAAATGATAAAAATATAGCGATGAAAAGTATAAAAAAAAATTTCTTTAAAAAAGTGCTAAACAGAATATTTTTTTAGTTTTATGCTACATTTTTAGCATGTTTTGTTCTTTTTTAAAAACTGAAAATCATTTAAAATTCAATTTAAAAAATGTAAATTAAAAAAAACAACAAAAAAAACAATTAAAGAATTAAACTCCCTTTTTAACAAATTTAGAAGTAGGGGAAGCCATAACGGTATAGGTATTACACAATTCTCAAATCAGAATATTATTTACCTGTTTTCCTACAAATTTTTTTCTTTCTGAAATTACACGAAAAACAACCGTATCAACCAAATAATATATAATATATTATTATATTATACAATTGATAATATAGCATAATATAAAAAATAAATATGATATATATATATAATTTATAAACTATATATATATATATAATTATAATATATATATATATATATAATATAATTATATATATTATATATTACATGAAATCAAAGAAGAGTAAGATCCCGATGTGTAAGCATGTAAGCTTCCGCAGTGCATCTTTATTTAAAAATATTCCGTCTCTCACTATTTACGTGAATTTTGTGGTGATATTAAGAAATATTTTCTATAAGAATATTAGTTTGGGAAAAAGAAAGCCAGTTAGTTAATACTTGAAACTTGTACGACCAGTTACTACCTTTTAAGCTCGAACAATCAAGTTTTTATAAAAGGTTCTTTTGACTTAGTCCATGTTTCTATCGCTTAGCACTTAAATCTTGTCTAACAATGTAGTGCTCATTTCAACTAAATTATCAAGTCCGCATATCTAAGGATAGGATAGAGCGCTGAAAATCTAGTCATCTCAGTTTAAGAATAACCTAATCCTATTCAAAATGTCTTAATTTGTTAAGTTTATAATACCTAATCACTTCTCATAAATTCCTTCTAGATTTGGATTTCTAATGCCACAGCAAATACTTTGATGTGGAGAAGTCCTCCTTCATTAGCATTAACGAAACATAAGTAGTTATTGCAGCAGTTCTCAAGTAACTGCAACCTTAAGGATCTATCAGCTATCATCGTGGATGCCTAGGTTTGTTTCATAAATTCTCCAGATCTTGTAAGTATTTTATGAGCTTCCTTAATATCAAGGTGTAACTTTACAAGTCTATTTAAATATCAAATTTCAATTAGGAATGTGTCTTTAGTGACAAATTCCAAATGCATTTGATTGGGCTTCATTTCGTCTAATTTTTATTAGTCGTGCTTTCTTACCTAAAATTTCAGGCTTCAATTACCTTTATCGAGTGCATTCAAATCAAATTAGGAATTGTCTTATAAAGACATTTTCTTTATCTATCTCAAATATTAGAATGCGTCTTAATTGACAAATTCTAGAAAGCATTCAGGTCATTTTAAGAACATCTCACTTCTACCCAAGGCTCTTTCGACTTAGTCCATGCTTCTATCGCTTAGCACTTAAATCTTGTCTAACGATGTAGTGCTCATTTCAACTAAATTATCAAGTCCGCATATCCAAGGATAGGATAGAGCACTGAAAATCTAGTCATCTCAGTTTAAGAATAACCTAATCCTATTCAAAATGTCTTAATTTGTTAAGTTTATAATACCTAATCACTTCTCATAAATTCCTTCTAGATTTGGATTTCTAATGCCACAGCAAATACTTTGATGTGGAGAAGTCCTCCTTCATTAGCATTAACGAAACATAAGTAGTTATTGCAGCAGTTCTCAAGTAACTGCAACCTTAAGGATCTATCAGCTATCATCGTGGATGCCTAGGTTTGTTTCATAAATTCTCCAGATCTTGTAAGTATTTTGTGAGCTTCCTTAATATCAAGGTATAACTTTACAAGTCTATTTAAATATCAAATTTCAATTAGGAATGTGTCTTTAGTGACAAATTCCAGATGCATTCGATTGGGCTTCATTTCGTCTAATTTATTAGTCGTGCTTTTTTACCTGAAATTTCAGGCTTCAATTACTATATCGAGGCATTCACAATCAAATTAAAGAATTGCTTTATTAAAGACATTTTTCTTTATCTATCTCAAGATATTAGAATGCGATTCTTAATTGACAAATTCTACGAAAAGCATTCGGGTCAATTTAAGGAACAGTCTCAGTTCTACCCAAGAATCGCAATAGTTCAAATCGGAATACGGTTCGAAGTCATTTTTTTAGAATTCTTTGTTCTGCCATAAAATTAAATAGCTAGGACAATCCTTTCATTTCAGACACTTAGGAAAATTATTGTTTCCCTGCCTATGCGAATCAATAATACCTAGGATACATTTGTATTAAGCCTTTATACAACTGTTTATATATGTTAAAGTAGTACAAAATCCTTGTGGATCCTAATTAATATTCGACTGTCTAATTAACTATCTATTGTATGGTTTAAGTAAATTTTGCATGAGTTAGATAGCTTCCATCTCAGAGATGTGGTGATTGGACAGCTTCAAATGTTTAATCGGACTTTCCGAAAACAACAAACTTGCCTACTACTTTACTCAAGAGCGGAGGAAAGGAGGTTACTCGCCTCTAAACATCCCCGATGAGAGACAAAAAATCTTTCCAAACACCAAGGATGCTTTCCATGCTTCGATCAAACAGAGGATCATCTATTATAATGGTGAGTAATTCTTCGTTTTCTTTGCCCAAGAGTTATCTAATTTGCAATCAATTAACTTTTTTTTATTCTTTTCGATACAATACGCTAAGAGACGAATTCAGGGTCACTTTCCTATGAATCTCTCTGTCCATCACCATTTTAAAGGTTGCAAAGCATGGGAAGTTGCACATGAGATTCATATATTTACCGAAAAATATTAATTGATTACATTTTTTTATTATAATTTATAGTAATTATTAATGATTGTACGGAAAAGTGATCTATTTTTGTGGTTATAATATTGTAATTAAAACTTTTATTTTTATAGCAACTTTGGCAGTATCCTAATTTAAATTCATATTGCGTTAAATGTTAAATTTTAATAACCTAAACTGTCCCAGTCAACCAACAATAATTAAGAATAATAATTAAAAAGCATCATTGGCCCCTTTAGAATGTCCCAGTCACTCCCATAATAATTATAAATTAAAAGAATTAATATCAGAAACAGCCACATTGCGGCTATCTAGGACTGTCCAGTGCAACCCTAATAATTAATAATTAAAAAGCTGCAATGACTCTCTCTAGAATGTTCCAGTAAACTCATAATAAATAAGAATAATACTTAAGAAGCCACTTGGTCCTATTTAGACTGTTTTAGTCAAGCAATAAAAATTAATAATTAAGAAGCGCATTGGCCCCTCTAGAATGTTCCAGTCAACCCATAATTAAATAAGAATAATACTTAAGAAACCGCATAAGCCTAGATATCTAGACTGTCCCAGTCAAACAATAAAATTAATAATTAAAAAGCCGTATTGACCCCTCTAGAATGTTCCCAGTAACTCATAATAAATAAGGAAATAATAGTTAAGAAGTCGCATTGGTCCTTTTGTAGGACTGTCCCAGTCAACAATAAAAATAATAATATTAAGAAAATCCGGCATTGGCCCCTCTAGAATGTCCCACTCAACCCATAATAAATTCATAAATGAAGAATCAATACTTAAGAAGCCGCATGGGCCTATCTAAGATTAACTTCACCCACCTAGCTTATCCTGCAAAGCAAAATTCCCTCCTCACTTGCTTTACACTGCGCCCTTCATCCAGCATATCTGATGTCTTTTCTTAGTTAAGAGGTGCTAAAATTGTAGACAATATTCAAATACTGGCCTAACATATCTATTATACGACATTATAAAAAAACAATATATCGTATATAATTAGTCTGCATAGATCTGGCATAAATTTTCAATTTTTAACCCTAGACCCTAGCTCTGGGTTCAAAATCTTATAATGGAAACAATGAAACAGCAACACTAAAGAATGGTTACAGACTGTATGGGTATGACAAGCCAACTGTTTTGTTGAAAAGTTGAAAAAAATTATAATTAAAAACTTATATATATATATATGGGGCTTCCAAGTCACATTTTCATACTTGAATTTGGCAATTTTTTCCGTGACCCCTTTCGATTTTTATGAAAAATGGCACACTAACAGATCTTGTTGAGAAAATATGAATGGCGTTTGTTGCAGGTCTCTAGCTCATACGGTTCAGAAAATATGACCTTTGAAACTTTGGTCAAAATGTTCAATTTTGAGAGAGTAGTCCTAGGTCAAAATACAATATCTCGGCTTCTATGGCACTTAGAAGCATCGTGTAAAAACCATTTGATAGATCTTGAATAAGCTGCTACAACATTATTTGAGATGATTTGACCGTCGGAGGTCCAAAATAAAATAATTTGTTTCTTGCGGGGACCTTGACCTTGAAAAAAAACCTATTCTTCGATTTTTTTCAAACTTTGCTCAATTATTGTTATATATGTATATTTTATTTTTTTTAATGAAATATTTTTGGTTCTGGCTTGGTTTAGAAAATATAAGCAATTTAATAAGTACAAATATCACATTTTTTCACTTTTTTTAAAATTACAGAGTGATTCTTATTTTATCGATATATTGTAAGGTTATATAATGATGGACACTTGATGAAAGAAGCTATCTTTTATTGTAAAACCTTTTAGTACAATTAAACGTATATATATATATATATATACAGATACCTTTATTTTAAAATATATAGACTATTATTATATATATATATATATATATAGTATATATTATATATATATATAAACAAAAATATTGATACCCTTTATTTTAAAAAATTTAATTTTTTTTTAGTTTGACTGGCAAACATATTTTCAGCTTTTCCATATTCTGCCTTTGTCAATGTATAAGTTCTTCCGGTTTTTGTTACCGGGCTTACACTCATTAAGATGTCCCTGACATCAATGATGAGTACATCTTGAGGTGATGGAAACACGAAGGAGGGTGCAGGCCCATGAGGATGCAGGAAGCTCAAACTTACTTCATTACTATCATGTTTTACTTCCAATATACAGGCAAGATACCAGTGCTCATCATAAGCTGCAATGCAATAACCTTTCAAAGATGTTAATGAAATAGTGTTTCCTTGAAGTAAAGATGTACTTTCTTTTCTGAATTCAGATGAAGAAGAATATGAGCGGACTTCAACTTGACCCTTACAGATAGGTTTGATGAAATGAATTTGATGGGTTCCTGTAAATAAATATTACATTTTAATTATTTAATCTATTTTGTAGTTCAAATATTAAATGCATATGTATCATATATTTTGACATTTAATTATATACTGTATATTATAAGAAAACTTATCTAAATTATTTAAATAACTGTATAAATTTATAGATTTATATACCTGGAATAGTTCTTGAATATGATAACGGTTTATTCAACTTTTCCCGATGCTTTTCATGATCTTCCATAGTCGTAAAAGTGAATGAAATAGATGGAAGTGTCTTAACTGCAAATTTATAGAGTGCAAATGCATCCAAAATATGATCGTCATTTCCAGTTCTTTGAAGGCTTGCCCTGGAGGCAAGCCTCTTCACAGATCCACCAATGCCATCACATGGCCCTTTTCCATGACTGGTTGCAAAAAAGTACCATTCAGCATCAACATTAAAATCTTCTTGGTGATAAGAAAGGTTTAGAAAATTCTTCCTGTTTTTGTATTGGCCAGCACAACCATCACTAAAGTAAAATATTTTGGTTATTTGATGAGACAATTTAAGAAATTCTATTAGGCGAGTTTGAAAAAGGTTAACTGCAATTACATCGTGCTGGTTGCATTCAGAAATTGCAACAAAACTTTTATGCATTAATTTATTATCCTGGCGGTAATAAATGACATATGGATGTATTGTTGCTTGACAGTTATTCCAGTGAAATGACTGTGCTGCATCTTGCACGATAAATGAATAATTT
>JABUQX010023918.1:15000-23479 GCA_015478945.1 Trachelipus rathkii | reverse complement strand
TTTTCTATCAACACTATGTATATAGCACTTTATACCCATATACTCGCCAGGTATAGGAGACACTACCACTAGTCCCATATAACCACCTACACCTCACCACACAGGATGAGCTTACACATACACTCACACACTCGTACCAATCTTGTTGCTCCATCTTTGGCTAATAATGTCATCTTCGTATACCACCTCAGATTGATGTCACATAATTGATTGACTCAACTTTTGTCTAACCTCTAATCATAAAGCGTCGCCCACCACAGCCGCAGCAAGCCTCACCCGGCTCTTCCCTACACCCCACAAAGATCGAGAAGGCCCCGCTTCCCGCAAGTGGCGAATCCCCCGCCGGCGCGAATCGAAAAAAAAAAAAACATATGATATATATAAACCATGCATTTTCTTTCATACTTGACCAAGATAAGTTAACAATCCAATTTTCTTTTCAAAATCTTCTTTCATCGCATCTTCATCTTTACTATTACTATTAGAGTCATTCAGTTTTATTTCATACTAAACATTTTATTAACAAAAACATTATATACGTCATTTCGCGAACCCTTAAAAATACTGTAGAAACTCATTACAGACCCGCTACTTATTAACACAAATATTTAATTAACGATATTTTTTACCCATTTTCAATACTTTTCTACTTAATACTTTTCTAATTAAATAAAATTTTTAAAAAATGTATAGCTAAGACATGAAAAAAAACCAGAGTGAGCTTGTCTCCGATAAAATAAACATTTAATATTAAATTTACTAACAACTGCTAGTCGAAATTGTTTTTATTAAAAACATAACATACATAACACTTTTCTAAAGCAAGTTAAATCAGTAATCAATAGATTTAGTGACCCTTAACACCTAAGGATTAGTATGCTTTTTGTTTACTGCTTTACGCTACTCATCGTTTTACTGCTGAACTCAGTTTACGCTGTCACCGCAGTCAAAGGATCAAGTACCCGTCACAATAGCAAGTCTGATCACACTACGTCTCAGTGTTGTTAATCTCAATGTCTTTACGCTTAAACTCCATATATTATTAAACACTACATACCTTAACAGCAGTAAATCAGAAATCCCAATAAGATGGTGTACCTAACACCCAACGAGGGATTAGTATGCGTTTTGTTTTACTTTGCTTTACTGCCTTAACTTCATGGTTACTGCTCTTAACTCATGTTATTACTGCTTTAACTATGTTACTGCTTTAACTCACAATTGTTTTACGGCTTTAACTCATATATTTATTTAACATTACATACCTTTTTAATCAGCAGTTAAATCCAGTGAAATCAATAAGGTGTTACCCTAAGGGATTTACGTTATGCTTTTGTTTATCTTTACTGCTTTAACTGACTTAACTCTTGCTCTTGCTGCTTTAACTTTCTGCTTTACGCTTTAACTTTCTGCTTTACTGCTTATTAACTTCTTTACTGCTTTAAACTCAATATATTTGATTAACATGATGTTTTTTTATGTTTTTTAGAACTTTTTATTTATTTTATTTTATTTTATTTATTTTATATATTTATTAGTTTTTATTATTTTACTTTTATTATTAGACTTAGTGTTATTTACTCATATGTTATTATAATTTAGAACACACATAACACACAACACCACCACACCACACACCACTTACACTTTACACACATTCAGCCTATGACACTTATACATTACATTCACTATACACTTATACACATCATCACTATGACGACTTACATTTCCCATAGGCAACTACAATTACACTATACGACATGCCGTCACACACACAAACACACCACACACACCACACAACTACACTTATACAACATTCACTATGGATACTCTATACACACATTCACTATGACACTTACATTAACCCATAGACACTTACATTTACACTTTACACTCACACACAGATATTCTTACACTCACACACAGATTTTACTTACACTCACCACACAGATTTACTTACACACACAGATTTACTGTACACTCGCACACAGATTTACACATACACACACACACACACACACACACACCCACGCACACTCACTACACATATAACGTATAATTATTAAAACATTTTATGTTTAATTAAACACGTACATTTAAATTACTCATTCTCATTCAAATACAAATATTTCAAAGTTTCTTAAAACTTCTATAATAAAATCAGATCATGATCTTTGAAGAATTTATAGTAATTTTTTATTCTTTTTGTTAAAATTTTTTATGAACTATCAAGGTTTATAATAATTATCCAATCAAATAATATAGAAATTTATTAAAACACTATATTTTACGTACCTTAAATACTGCTAAAATCAGAAATCAGTAAGGTCAGCCCTAGCACGCCCTCTACACCAAGCTATCCACGGTTTTGTTCTATCACTTTACTGCTTTACATCTATCTTTACCATGTAATAAGTTATAAAGAACCAAAATAAGTTCTTCTCTCTAAACAAAATCATGTAGTTTTATTAAAATCTTTCTAAGTTCTTATTTAAAATAACAATTATTCACTGACATTTATATTATTCGCTGTCAAACTAAAATATTGCAAAGTTTTTAAATAATTCGCATTTTCTTTATATTATCTATGTACAGTGACAATCCATCACGAGAAAAAACACACCAACCCGCACTCCTTACAGATACGAAACTTGACCTCTCTCTCTGTTAAAAGTGTTAAATAACTACTAGTCTAATATTTAAATAATCCTTTTGTACCCGGGGGATTAGGCCGAATTCAGGTCAAAAATATATTCAAACTGAGCCTGTTCTGTAAATGTGGTGCAATAACACGTTAGGCCTAAATTAGGATAAGCCTTTTTGTCCCATGCTGATTTAAGCCTAAACCAGGTCAAAAGTAAGTTCCAGTATTAGACAAGAATCATGTTACTTATTATTAGTTTTATAATATTATTCAATCTGAAAAAAAAATGTTTCGGTAAGATCCTTTAAGCAGTAAAAAGGAAATGTTTTCCTTACTTGTGATTGGTCGCGAGTAATCCTTATCTCTATATGACCTCGTATGTGATGGGTCGATGAATCTATTTTACTCGTCTTTTAAAATTAACTTTGTTCTTTAAACTTGAATTTGAGCAGGTGTGTGTTTTATTATCTTTAGACCAAACTCATGTTAAAATCATAGTCATTTTAGCTGTAAAGCGGTGCACAAGTTATCTGATTTGTATAAAAAGTGTTTTTATTTTACAAGTGTATATCATATTTATAAAAAAAATACTTACATTGAGAATAATTATTAATTTCACTAGAAAATAATAAGTAATTCCCTTAGTTCATAAGCTAACCACCAAGGCTCAGCATGAGCCCCACCCGCAAAGCCAGCCAACCCCGCACCCGCTGGTGCTCCCGCCGCTCCCCGCCCGCCCGGTGCGCCCGCAGGGCGCCAATATTCCGCGGTCCCGCCGTCCGCGTTGCCCCGAGGCGCAATATTTCCGCGTACTCGCCGATATATATATAATATATATAGTATATATATATATATATATATATATATATGATATATATAGTATATATAATACTATATATATATATATGTTGTGTGTGTGAGTGTAAGTGTCTATGGGTGAGCCGTAAATGTTCTATGTGTAGCGTGCGTATGGTTGTAAATAAGAATATTAGTGTTATGTGTGTTAAAGTGTAAGTTGTAAGTGGTCTATGGTAAGTGTAACTGCTTATAAAGATGAATCATCAAATATAGGTGGTATCAAAGATGACGCATCAAAGATGAGTCATCAAGAGATGAACCACCAAAGCTTAGGTACCAAAGCTAAGTTAGTAAAGTTGAGGCATCAAAACTTGAGGCATCAAAAGCTGAGGCAATAAAGATGGGGGGATCAAAATATCGAGTGGCAAAGTTGCAGGGCATCAAAAACTGAAGCATCAAAGTTAGGCATCAAAAGCTGAGGCATCAAAGTTGAGGCATCAAAATATCGAGTGGTGGGTGCGTATGTGTAAGTGTGTATTGTGTGTGTGCGTGTTGTATGGGTGTGTGTGTGTGTGTGTGTGTATTTGCGTGTGTGTAAGTGGTGTTCTAATAATAAATAACAATAGCATGAAGAAAATAACACTAAATATAAATAATAAATAAAAATAAAAGTTTAATAAAACATACGTTATATGTGTAAGTGAACTTGTGGTGTGTGTGTGTTGTTTGTGTGCGGTGTATGTGTGTTCTAAATAATAATAATAAACAAATAGGCACAAAGTATAGTAATTAAATTTAGGCAAAATGTTTAATAAAATGTTCCTATGTGATTTAAGATTTTCTGGTGCTGTACAATTTTAGGGATAAAAGGTCCTGTATGTTCGTTCTAGATAATAATAACAATAGCATGAAGTAAATAACACTAACGGTGTGCGAGTACGCGAAATTCTTTCCTGCGGCGCACCGCGGCGAACGCGGAAATATGCCGACTGCGGGCACGCACGCGGACGGCGGGGACCGCGGGACCACCAGCGGGTCGGATTGGCTGCCTTGCGGTGCGGGCTCATGCTGAGCCCTGGGTTAGCTTATAAACTAGTGAATTAATTATATCTATTCTACCGCAATAATGAGATATTCCTCATATATAAATACTTTTTATAAAGATCACATGAACTTAAGTAAAAAATTAAAACATTGTTATACAATCAGATAACTTGTGCACCGCTTAACACTAAAATGACTATATTTTAAAATGAGTTTGGTCTAAAAGATAATTAACAACACACACCTGCTCAAAGTACAAGTTTAAAGAAACCCAAAAAAAGTTAATTATTTCAAGACGATAAAAATAATCGTCGACCAATCACATTACGAGTCATGATAAGAGATAAGGATTACTCCGAACCCATTCACAAGTAAGGAAAACATTTCCTTTTACCTGCTTAAAGGATCTTACATCCAGCATTTATCGAGATAGAAATATATTATAAAAAGTAATAATAATACACAATGATTATGCTACATAATCCTTTGACCTGGTATTAAGCTTAAATCAGCATGGGATACAAAGAGGCTTAGCCGAAATTATAGCCTAAATTTAGGCCTAACGAAGTTATTGCACCACTTTTTACAGAAAAAAGGTCAGTTAAAAATATTTTGACCTGGAATTAGGCCCTAAATCCCCCCGGGCGCTACAAAAGCGATTATCCAAATTTAGACCTTAAAGTAGTATTTCAAACACATTTATAACAGAGAGAGACGTCAGTGTCGTATCTGTAAGGAGTTCGCGTGTTGTTTTTCTCGTGATGGATTGTCAATACTTGTAATAAAATAAAGAGAAAATCTGAATTATTTAAAAAACTTGAAATATTTTATTGACATCGAGCGAATAATATAAATGTAACTGAATAATGTTATTAAATAAGAACTTAGAAAGATTTAATAAAATACATTTTATGTTAGCAAGAAGAACTTATTTTGTTATTTTCTACTTAATTACATGGCTAAAGATGATGGTAAAGCAGTAAGATCAATAGAACAAACTGGCAATAGCGTGGTTGTAGAGGGGAGTGCTAGGGGCTGACACTTACTGATTTACTGAATTATGGTATGTAGGTGAGTAAAATATATGTTTTTAATAAAATTTCATTAAAATTTCATAAAGTTATTTTAAAACTTGATAGTATAAAAATTTTAAACAAAAGTAAATTAACAGTTAATAATAAATTCTTCGTTAATGATTAATTTATTATAGAAGTTTTAAGAAACTTTTTGAAATAATTAGTAATTTGAATGAGTAATATAAATGTACGTGTGTAATTTAAAACAGTAAAATGTTTAACAAATTAACGTTATAGTGTTAGTGGTAGTATGCGGTGGGGTGTGTGTGTGTGTGAGTGTATGTGAAATCTGTGTGCGAGTGTAAGTAAAGTCTGGTGTGTAAAGTAAACTGTGTTTGAATTAGAGGAATAGGTGATGTAAGAAATCTGTTGTGAAATAGCTTGAAGTAATCCTTCGTAGGTAATACACAGCATTATCAGTCAATAAATTGATATTTTTGTTCAAAATTTTAAGTCTCATACACGTTCTTTAATCCCCGAATAATATCTTTACTTGCTTGCTAACTGCTTTGAGGTCTATGGGTAAATGAAGTGTCATAGTGAATGTGTGATTAAGTGGCATAGGAATGTGTGCCTATAAGTGTAAGTGTGTGTTGTGTGTGTGTGGTGTGTGTATGCGTGTTCTAAATAATAATAACAATAGCCTGAAGTAAATAACACTAAGTATAATAATAAAAATAAAAATAATAAAAATAATAAAAATAAATAATAAAATAAAATAAAATAGTAATAATAAAATAAAATAAAAAGTTTCTAAAACAAATTAAAAACAGAATGTTAATAAATAATGAGTTAAAGCCAGATAAAACATATGTGAGTTAGAGCAGTAAAGCAGAGAGTTTAAAGCAGTAAAGCAGAGAGTTAACACAGTAAAGCAGAAAGTTGCAGTAAAGCAGCTGATTAAAGCAGTTAAAGCAGTAAAACAAAACGCCTACTAATCCGCTTAACGTAACACCTCTATTGATGTTTAACTGATTTACTGCTATTAAGTATGTAATGTTATAAATATATGAGTTAAAGCAGTTAAAACATGTAGTTAAAGCGCAGTAAAACATAGTAGATTTAAAGCGAGTAAAACATGAGTAAAGCAGTAAAACATGAGTTTAAGCAAGTAAAGCAGTAAGAACAAAAGCATAACAATCCCCTCTTGGTTTTAAGGTAACACCTCTATTATTTTTACTATTTACTGCTTTAAAAGTATTGTAATGTTAATAAATATATGAGTTAAAGCTAGTAAAACATGATGAGTTAAACAGTTAAACATGAGGTTAAAGCACGTAAAGAAAACATGAGTGTAAAGCAGTTAAGCAGAAAACCAAAAGCATACAATTGCCTTAGGTGTAGGTTAACACCTCTATGATTTACTTATTTACTGCATTTAATATGTTAATGTTAATGTTTTTAATAAAAATTTCGTACAGTTGTAAGTAAAATAAAATGTTTATTTATCAGACACTCTGGTTTTCTTCTTACATACAATTTTTAAAAATTTATAAATTAAAAATATTAGTAAAAAGTGCAGTAATTATCAAAAATAATGTTAATAAATATATGTGTTAAATAATAGTTCTGTAATGAGTTACAAGTTTTATGTTCGCGAAAATGTTTTAATAAAAAATGTTTAAGTATGAAATAAAAATGAATGACTCAAGTAATTTGAAAAGAAAATTCTTTGAAATGTTTAAGTATTGAAATAAAAAATGAATGACTTATAGTATATATATTTTCATCGCGCGCGGGTCGCACCCTGCGGAGCGGGCTCTCCATCCTTTGTCGGGAGGGGCTTTGCTGCGGCCATGGTGGGCCAGCTTATGATCTAAAAAGTAGACAAAAAGTCATCAAATATGAATCATCAATAATCTAGGTGGTATCAAAGATGCACTTCATCAAAAGATGATCATCAAAGATGAGCAACAAAATTGAGCTTCGCAGGATTGTGTGAGTGTAAGTGTACTTGCCGTTATGTAAGTATATGGCTAGGAAGTGTCTATGGCGAGGTAAGCTATAAGTGTTAGAAAAAGACTTACTCATAATAGGAAGCATCCTAGCAACTGGTAATATAACACCAATCGATTCCCCATACCTTATAAACCTAGGGTAGACACCCATATTAGGGCATTCTCTAGGCTCAGGGAGGATAGAAAGCTTGAAAAAAGGGGCACTCAGTTGGCACTATGTGGGCACTCACTTTCCACTATGTGACACTCACTTGGCACTCATTGGCCACTCACTTGCACTCATTCGGCCGACTCACTGCACTCACCTGCACTCACCAGCCACTCATGAATAATCATGAACACTAATAAAACAGTCCCTTAGGTTACTTCTTACGGTGATTGGAAACCATCAAAGCCATCAATTACCGTGGGCCGAAATTGACCCATGGTATATGGCAGGTTCAAGGCTGAAATATCATGGTCAAAACAAGGTTAAGACATCAAAAAATGGCTAAGTCCCTAAAGGTAAGGACAAAAAAATTACCGTAGGTCAATATTTTACCCATGGAAGACCAAAGGGTTGGTCGACAAAATTAGTACGTGTGTATAAGTGTAAAATGTAAGTGCAAGTATCTATGGGAGAGTGTAAGTGTCTTGTCTATGGGTAATAGTAAGTGTCATAGTGAATGTGGTAAAGTGTGGTGTTGTGTGTGTGTTGTGGCGGTGAGTGTGGTGTGTGTGTAGGTTCAAGTTAGATAGATCCATACAGGCGTTCAAGTTAGAATAGATACATGTGACGGTAAGGCACGAGTTGCCAGAAAATTGGCGTGGGCCAAAATGACCCATGGTATATGGCAAGGTCAAGGACTAAATATCATGGTCAAACAAGTTAAGACATCAAAAAAGGCTAAGCCCCTAAAGACAGATCAAAAAATCACCGTGGTCAAAATTGGACGCCATGAAGGACAAAAAATTTACCG